>BRDA01063663.1:2279-20304 GCA_036984385.1 Crenuchus spilurus
TTATTCACACCTGTGACACATTTTACATTTATTTACATTTATTTTTGTCTTACGTCTCTACAAATTTAGTGTATTTGGGTATCAAATAAGTGTTATCTTACATCTTGTGTAAAATCTACAACTTTCACTAAGTAAACTGATAAAGTACTTTTGTATAAAGTACATCTTGAATAATGTAGTGTTATTCCTATTAAGATTTCTCAATTGTTTGAAAATTCGTGGTGACATATATAAACACCGGAAGTAGACTGAGACACGAAGTACTCTATTTAAAATGTTTTTTGTGAATAAACTATGGGTTTATGTGATTTAAACATCTCTGCATTCTGTTTTTATTTACATTTATTTACATTTTACACAGTGTCCACACTTATTTGGGAATTTGAAATACACACACTCACATCCATACACAGTAAATCTTAGTTAATTTAACTCTAATAGTGTTGATTTAGCACTGGCAGATTTACTATGTACACTCATACCTTATTACAAGGCACATCTTTGCTATTCAGGTAAAACATTGCAAATCATGTTCACAGGGACTTGTGAATTATGTTATCATTTTAATGAAAGATGTTCATTAAAAATAACAAGTGGTTATGATGAATAATTGGATATAATTCATTTTGTGCAGAATGTGAAAAATTAAAGTTTAAAATTGTTTTTCCATAAGCCATATTTTTAAAATGTAGCAACACTGGTGCATTTTAAAGGCTACAAATATTAATATGTATTCTAAATATACACATACCATACCATACTACTTTACAGAGAATGACATACAAGATTAGATGCAGATGGTATGCACATTTCTACATGTTCTCCTTCCGAAACTCAGGCCACAGGCACCTGTCCCTTCTAATACTAATTGACATCTTGTGTGTGTGCGTGTGAGTGTGATGGGAGGGCAGAGGTGCATGGCTGTCTCTGGCTGGCTCTGTCAAGAACTGGATAATAACTTGTGGCATTCTGCTACAGTAAGTGGTCCAGAGATTTGATCAGGATGGGGCAGTCTCAAGGCTGTGCAATTCCTCCAAGGCATCCCTGCAGCACTTTTCTGCTCAAAGAAAGTACTGAATGTCCAGAAGATAAAGAGAAAGGAGAGGAGATATGCCCACATAAAAGAAAAGAAAAAAGAGTTCACCTGGCATGAACACTCAAACCAAATCTAATCAGTTGAAGCACAGTATACTGAACAATTGCTGAAAATTTAAAGTAGCTCCTTTTTTCTTGTAAATTGGACCCACTCAGTCACAACACAACAAAATATGCCCACACTGCCATGTCAAAACCATTTAGCCATTGCTGTAAGTACAACACAGTATTATATTAAGTTGAGATTAAAACTGTGAATAAAAACAGAATGTAAATATCTAAATCTATATTTAACTGAAAATAGTACAAAGACAACATATTAAAATATTCATAGATAGCAGACAGTTCTAGATTGAATCCAGTCAACTGTAGCATCCCTGAGTTATTCAGGTTAAACTGAAGCTGTGTTCAGGTACCTGGATTCTGTCATCTGCAATATGTAGGTAACTGTAATACCTATGGGCCAGAACGTAGACATCACTCAGTGTTGAAACTGACATATTTTTATGCTTTTATATTAGAAGTATATACCTATTTTCAATTTGTTGAGCCCAGGCTGTGATTTCCGCTACAGGATTGTGTCTGTTTTTAATGCAATAATCAAAGACATCTATTAGCTTTCGGCTTTGTCCTTCACATACAGAAGGACTGACTCCTCTGAATCTTTTGATGATATTATATATTGTAGATTATCAAATCCCCAAGTTTTTTTTGCTTATTTCTCATTGAAAAACATGATTCTTGAGTTGTAGTGCACTTTGCCCATGCAGTCTTTCTCAAAGTAGTGAATTCCGCCCCATCTTTCTGTCTGAAAGATCATGTTACTAAATCTCAGATAGCAAAATTATTTTGGCCCAGATCTGGCCCCCATCCCCCATTTCATTTGGCCCACTTGCCGCACGGATTGACCGCACTTTGGATCACAAAGTGGACCACATCATTTATGGTACATGAGGGCCAAATGTGTATTTTCAATATAAGGGCCACATTTGGCTCACATGCAGTTTACCAGTGCCGATAGTTGGCCAGCAGTACCATTTCTCAGCCAGAAGTGGCCCACATCCATATGCTATCTAAGAATGCTGTAAATATAAACCTAATTTTTAGCATTACATAATTTTAAAGGTATTTTGTTGCCGTGTCCTAGGTTTTTAAACTTGTTGCTGGTTTCAAATTCAAAATGGTCATATACAGTATTTTTCATAAAAACAATATAATTTCTCAATTTCAACATTTATGTTGACTTTATTCTATTTTCAATTCAATATATGGTTTAAATGTGTGCATATCAATGCATTCTGTTTTTAGTTACACTTGTTGTGTAAATGTATTGCTGTGTTTTTGTTTTTTGGGGGTTTTTTTGCACGAGGTTGTATGAGGCTAATGTAGCAAAATAATAAGCACTTAACTGAATTAGGAGAAAGAGGCATATTGAATAAGCTCATTTTACACTGGCAGTTGATGAAGTATGATTGTCTGCTCAGTTTGACAGTCTAAAATAAGAAATGCAGTTGTTCTAAGTGAAGGCCTATGGGCCTGAATGTGCCCATATTCTTTACAACACAACATGAACAGAATAAAGGCCCAAAGCTAAAACCCCCACACGTGGTCTTTTTTTCTCGAAAAAGGCCTCCCAGCAGACACTGCTTATGTAATCTGGCATAGCCTCTGAACATCTAACAGCCCCTGAATCACTCATTAGATAAACGAACACATAGCCCTAGGGAACCCGCGACCAAAAAGGCAAAAATGTCAAAACAGACTGTTGCTCATAGTGCGGTCTGCTCGACCGCTAGTGTCCTAGCTTTCACTCTGAAGAGAAAAAATGCTGCCTCTATATGCTTGTTTCCCAAATGCAATCTGCCATTAAAACGCACTGATTATATAATACAAATATTAGCACCACGATGAGGTTAAATATCAGAACATGCAGATACATTCATCTCAAATAATAACTTAACCTTTTTGAATGGAAATGCGGAGGGGATTAATAACACTTAACATTTAGAAGATGTGGAAGATGTGATGGTTATTACTGGAGATAACAAAGGCATGTATATTTTTACTGGAACTTTGAAGTTACTTATTTTAATCTGTATACAAAATAAGAAGATAATCTATTATCAGTACCACTGATTATATTGTAACAATGGTACATGTGAAGATTTGAATAGAAGGGAGCAGGCGTGGTCTGGTGGTTGGGGATCTGGTCTTGTGACCGGAAGGTTGACGGTTCAATTTCTGAGCAGGTTGTGACTGAAGTGCCCTTGAGCAAGGCACCTAACCCCCAACTTTAAGTTATTCTGTATAAAAACATTTGTCAAATGCCTCAAATGTAAATGAAAAAGGACTCAATTACAGAAGACAGGTTGGATACTGGAAATAAATATGTATGTGTGCAGACCTGAGCTAATCTTTCAAGAGCCAAATTGATCCAGCTGACTGAAAAAACAGACACACCAGGAGTGTAAATCAAATGTGAAGTTAATTAATAACTATGTAATTACATTTCAACAATAACAGCTCTACGATCACTTCACTTAATTGGTCAGAACATCCCCATAGAGCAAGTGTTTAAAAGCTGTACTCAAGGGTAAAACCAGCAGGATATTTTCAGATGGGCTGGATCCTCTGACCCCTGTTTGATTCATGGTCCAATAGGCTATAGCCAGCCCAACGTTAATATTTCCAGTAACAAAAGCTCAGCTGTTATGGAACTGACACTCGCTGACACAAGAATATAGCTTTTCTATAAACCGCTCAGATCCTCAGGGAGCGCTTGTTTTGGGAAGCTATTATCGTGGCAAAGCGCAAGTGTCACCTTGACCATTCAAAATGAGTGTGAATGTGGAAGGAGGGGTTGGGAATTGGGGGGCAAATAGGGGGCAAAATCTTTGAAGAGAAAAATTACAGTTTTTTGAAGCTGTTCAATGATTCTGAGCCAGATAAACACATGTTCTTGTGTAGGCTGGACAGCGTATTCTCTCTGAACCGAGTTCCCCATCCCAAACAAATGAAAGAAACCTGCCATTATTGAGTTCATGCGATCAACACTACCTTTTTTTCTTTTTTTTTTGAGAGCGTGCAGCAGTCGTGAGGCCTCGCATTAACTTTCAATTAGAGATTCTACGTGTGGAGCAAAACCTGGAATTGTTCAAAGACAGCGGTGGGCCTACACATCTTGGGGGTCAATTCAATCTCCAGAGCGAGCAGGACGTAGAATCAGACTTTAATTAAGAACGAAAATCCATTTCAAAGCTTTTTCTCAAATTAATGCAACCTCATAATTACGGCTGCATACACAAGCCAATTATGAGGAGCGGGTGTGGAGCACAAGGAGAAAATAATAATAACTTACAGAGAATGTTTATGATGTTTTCATTTTGTGTAATTAAATGCATGGAAAGCGTGACACCCCCACGTGAAACACGACAAGAGAAGATCAAAAGAACATTCAGTGTAGTGGACGGGCTATTAGGCTCCGTGGAAGGTGTATGTCTAAGAGAGGGAAAGTGAGAGAGAAAGTGAAAAATGAGAGAAGGCTGGGATAAAAGACAGAATGAAGGAATGACTGATAGTATGTGTGAGACAAAAATAATCAGCAAGCACACGAGGAATGGTTATGGTGCACAGGATGAAAGAGAGAGAGTAATTTAATCACAATGTCATTAGGACTGCACCCTTGTGCTTTTGGCCTCTGGCGAGTGCCTTAGAGACATAAACACACACACACACACACACACACACACACAAAGAGAGAAAGAGATGGGCAAGATGGCATGCAGCAAGATTGCAAGAAGAGCTGAAACAGGCCCATTCATCTCTTAACTATCTCCACCATTACTCTTTCTAACAGAGGACTCTATTCTCTGACAAATAACCCCAAGCAAAATCTTACCTTTGCATCTACTGTTTGTAAATGAATGTACAAGTGCGTAAATGCTCCCAACTGTGTGAAACATCCAAGTCTACAATGCTGTTGTATTGATCTGTTTTTTTATGTGTGAATACGCTGTGTAAGTATGCATGTTTACACACAAAAGAGCCACAACATGAATCCCATAAAACATTAAAAACATCTGACTGGTGTGTGTAGCCCCCACATTCTCAGCACTCTAAGCACTACATGTTCTTACACATTACGTCTGTAAACAGCATTAAACATTTGGCACTGTGCAAGCTCAAGAATCTGAACCACTTTGACAAGGACCAGATTGTGAGGGGTCTTTAAAACAGTTCTGACCACATGGTGATGAGCACCCAAGAATCAAAGTGTGAGGATAATCAAAGATAACCCATCTGGTCACTTTTCAGTAACATGAATGCCTCTTTAGTGTGTGTCCTATTGTGATAATAAGTGACGTAAATGATTGCTGTTTTGAGTATTGCAATAGTGTTATTAGAATATTTCAAAGTCACTTCGCTATAAGCCAAAAATTTAAATTTTTAAAGTGTAATTCAATAACTACATTTTTAAATACATTGTGAGATTGAAAACTGCATTTACATTTTATATACATGCAGTATTTACAATTTTTTTTATTGTTTTCAATCAAAAATGAACAAACCCTGCTATTAAAAAAGTAGTTGAGATGCTGTGAACTATTTTGAAGAAAAAATGTTGGTTCCAGATGTTCTCCACAATGTTCTCTTGCATCACATGGATTCCCAAAAGCTTTCCTAACAAAAAATAAATAGGAACCTAAGAAAAGCTATAAGAAGGTGATTAGAGAAGGTGAAGTTTCTATGTTCTCCTCATGTCTGCATGGATTTCCTCCAACAGTCCAAAAACATGGAGATTAGGTGAATTGACTACTGTAAATAACACTGGTGTGTGAATATATTCCCAGATATGGTTTGGCAGTCTGTCTTGGGTGGTCACCCCTAGTGCTCAATGCAGTTCTACAGGTGGATGGTCGCTTCGACTTGAGAGTTTGCTGTGACTGGCTGCCGCTTTGTACTGGTGTGTGTGGTTGAGTTCTAAATGTGTAAAAGGATTGTGCTGATTGTAGAGCATCCTTGGGTATTACAAAAGCATTGTATAAGTGTAACATTCATTCAGCAATGTTTTTAAATGCAGTTCCTATAAAACAAATAAGAAATTCTCAAACATGGTCATTTTCTAAACTGTTTTCAATAGAAAGAGTCAAAGGAAAATTCTACTTTGTGCAAGATTTTTTATATTTACATTTTTAGCATAGCCTGCCTTAATTTTGACAGATCAAGCTCTGTCACAGAATGTGAAAAGAATTATTTTGTGATAAACTGTTACTGCTTATACTGATTAACCAAATCAGATTGTGGATGAGAATTACAAATAATACTGGACTTTCATGAGGAGAGGTTTGGAAATTGTTAACATAAATCAAATGATTGCTCATTGTATGAATATTAATTGTATTTATTCTATTATTGGTTAAAATAAATAGCTTTTTAATCAGTTCAGTTATTAATTTTGTATTGAAATGTATAAAATAATGTTTTTTTATCCAAAGTGTTCATATAACTCAATCTGTAATAAAATGTCCTCTTAGACTTATAAACACTAAAGCTGTCTTGAGTAATTTCTCTGTTTGCTTCAATGAACTATGAGTGTGAAATAAATAACATCAAATTGCACCATGTGTTCAGCAGTAGGTGTTATGCCATGTTACTGGTCATCAGGCCTTTTCTAATCTGTCAGTTGTGCTTGTGTTTGCTCTGGCTGGTATAGCTAGAGATGTGATTAAGTGAGTGGGCAGGAGGAGCAGCGCTCTCTGATCCTCTCCTGGGTCCTGCTGTCAGCTGCTAAAGAGGCTATGGCCTGTAAATGAATCACCTCTGCACTGGGACATTTAAAAAGGGCTTTAACAGGACACAGAGAAGCCCTCGAGACCAGGTTGCTGCCTGCCTCTGACCACATCTCATCACCTTCCAGCTACAACTGGCCAGGGACCAAAATCTGTTCTCTAACACCGCTCACCAACACTCGCTCAGCTACTGTGTATTTGTGTGTAGGCTTTTGCAAGCACATGTAAGAACAGTGTGAAATATTTTTATTAGAAAATACTCTCATTCCACTACACTGTCAAATATGATCTTATTTAAAGTTATACTCAAGCCTTTTTAACTTATTTGCTAGTTAATGCTTGTGTATCATTCATTCATTCATTCATTATCACACCCCTTTTATCCTTATCAGGGTTGCGGTTAGTCCCCTACCCCCTCACTGGGCACAGGGCAGGGCATTACACTATTCAACTAAGCCCAGGACAGGGTGCCAGTCCATCGCTGGGTGAACACACACACGCACACACACATACACATACATGCACACACATGGACAATTTAGAGCAGCTAATTCACCTGACCTCCATGTTTTTGGACTGTGGGAGGAAACCAGAGTCCCCGGAGAAAACCCACGCAGACACGGGGAGAACATGGAAACTCCGCTCAGGTGTGGACTCGAACCCAAGACCTCAGCACTGAGAGGCGAATGTGCTAACCACTAAGCCACCGTGCCACCCTGCTTGTGTATCATATAGTATTTAAAAAAAGAAAAGAGACTCCTGAGAATTAAGGCTGTATTAAGCATTAGAAAATGGTTGTAATGATTTGGGACATTTTTTGGGACATCATTTTGTAAGAGTGCAGGTGCAGACGAGCGGATGGAAGCAGCGAGGATCCAGTGAATATGGCTTATTGACACAAAAGAAACAAAAACCAGACTTTGTTTGTGTGAACCAAGTAACATATAAGACCATGACTATGACATGTAACCTGAAGACATAGGCACAGAACTTTAACATAGACGCAGAATGACGGATGCCAGACTCCGATATGAGGGGCTTATAACCCCACAATCACGAAAGGAATATGAGCTGGACTGTTAACTTGGATGAGGGACAGATGCAAACACTCAGGTATAACAAAACATGACGTGACTGAGGCGTGGACATGACGTGGACAATGACAACAAACACGTGGGGACTTGACAGAACACTAACACATGGGAGACACATGACAGAGACTGACAAGACGGGGGGGGCGTGGCCAGGGATGCGGCAGGGTGACACATTTAGACATCTGAATTTTTAGCTGCTGCTTATTCACTACCTTCATTGATGTTCAGACCTTCATTAAGTACTAATACAGTATCTGATTAAGTAAGGTTCTTTCTGGCTAATAAATAAAGACTGACATGAGTTGCACTACATGATACGATGATATTCTATGTACATATCCATTCATTATCCCACCCACTTAATCCTTAACAGGGTCACAGTTAGTCCCCTATTAAGAGCAGGGTAGGGCATTACACTACCCCAAATAAGCCCAGGACAGGGCACCAACCCATCGCTGGGTGCATGCACATGCACGCACAAACGGAGACAATTTAGAGTACCCAATCCACCTGCCCTCCATGTTTCTGGACTGTGGGAGGAAACCAGAGAGGCTGGAGGAAATCTCTGTAGACATGGGAAGAACATGACAACTCTACCCAGATGGGGACTCAAACCCAAGACCTCAGCACTGAGAGGCAAGTGTGCTAACCACTAGGCTAACATGCCACCCTGCTATGTACTTAAATAATTGTAAATAGTTAAAAATCTAACTTTAAAAGGCAAGATAACATTATTTAATTTCTCAAAAATATTATCAATTAATGTAGGTGAGTCGATTGGTTAAAAATAAGCATATTCATGCAAGAACAATACAGTGGGCTTGTTAATTAGAAGAGCTGTGCCGACATTGATTTTT
This sequence comes from Crenuchus spilurus, assembly GCA_036984385.1. Lineage (NCBI taxonomy): Eukaryota > Metazoa > Chordata > Actinopteri > Characiformes > Crenuchidae > Crenuchus > Crenuchus spilurus. The sequence goes on from BRDA01063663.1 coordinate 11,115, forward strand.
TGGGTTCAATACGATAATGTGGCTGATACCAAGATGTCCTTTGAGGACCCTTGGGTCCTTTTAACCCAAGTTGTGTAGAACAGCTTACACCCATTTTTCTGTTAAAAATCCTCAAAGAGTTCAAAGAGGACTTGAGTCAAATAGGATAATACACTTAATCTGTTATTAGCGAGACAAAATGATTGTCCTTAAACTAAACACACAGATGATTTACAAACCTTACATCGTTTAGAAATTGCATCCTTGTGGACATCACAGTGTTTGCTGAGAATTATGAGAGGACAATATTAATCAGGGGAAATAATTATCTAATGATTTATTTAACCACTCTGTGGGATTAAAATGTATTGAGGTAATTCAGGGAACCATTTCGAAGACTGCTCGGCTGCGTGATTAGAAAACCAGCTCTTTGATTTGACAGTAAGTGGCATAACAGCACTTAAAACGTCTGAATTATTTAGCATTGTGAGTGTTGTGAATCTCTAACAACTATTTTATTTATTTTCTTCAACATTTGCTTAAATATTTATGATTTTTATAACAAATGAATCACAAATGAGACACTTCCAAACCTCTGCAAAACTGAAGATCTAATTTTACCAATTTACGTCAATGTATTTTCTTTTATTCCATTTATTTAAATATTTCATTTACGTGGACATAATTTACTTTGTGATAATGATTGTGGCATTCATGCTGTTTGGTACATCAATCAGCATCATTACCATCATTATCATCATCATCATCTATAAGTCTAATAGGACAGAGCCTGATACAAACCTTCATTAAAGTGTGTGTTCATTTTTAAAATGTGAATTTTTTTTGGCCAGGTAAATGGGATTTTTCACTGATTGTGGAAGCTTCACACTAGATCTCAAGCAGCTTGGATTGGGTGCCTCTTCACTCTTCCTCCAGACTCTGGTACCTTGATTTCCAAATGAAATACAAAATTGACTTTCAGTGATGGTTTGGGGAGCTATGTCATCTGCTGGTGTTGGTCCACTAAGTTATATCAAGTCCAAAGTCAACACAGCTGTTTACCAGGACATTTTAGAGCACTTCATGCTTCCATCTGCTGACAAGCTTAATGGAGATGTGGATTTCATTTTCCAAGACTTGGCACCTTCCCACAGTAAGAAAAGTACCAATACTTGGTTTAATACCCACAGTATCACTGTGCTTGATTGGCCAGCAAACTCACCTGACCTTTATCCCACAGAGAATCTATGGCCTATTGTCAAGAGAAAGATGAGAGACACCAGACCCAACAATGCAGATGAGCTGAAGGCTGTGATGATCCATGGTGTGTGTGGATGTGGAGAAGAGACATATGTCTTGGTAGTGATCCCAACAGATGGTTTATTTACCCAAACTAAACAAGCTGACATTCACCAAGCACTTAACTACAAATTAACACACTCACACATACAATGACCAACAACAGACAATGGAAACATGAGGAGGCTATATAGCACATGTAATTAGGCTAGGATACAAATGATCTTGTGAGGTAATGCAAGACACTAACGAGAAATGACGACTAGACTAAGGGTGGGGACACAGAGACAGAACATGGGGAGAAAAACATGCATGAAGGCAGAAATGAGGCAGGGCTGGGATGTAGCAGAGGCAGCCACACTACATGACTTTTTGTGCTATAACTGTGAGTCTTTCAGTTGTAGCTTTCACACTACATGACTGTTCGGCAACACGGCATCACAAAATACATTTTTGATTGTGGGACATCACAAACTAAGGCCTGGCTCTTCTCCAAAAACATGTTTTGAACAGAATTAAACACACGTGAGAACTAGCAATGCCATGCAGGAAATATGCTATTTTCCAAAATCAAGAAACAAGCAATACAAGTTATTACTGCATTAATTTGCAGCGGCAAAAGAATGAAGAAGAAAAAAATATGATGAGAAGATGGATAAAGGCATGCGGCCAGAAGGGACTGTCTGTTCTGCAGAGAGAGTTGGAGAGTAGGGGTTGAAACATTTTGTGCCGGTTGCTGGCCAGCAGTACAGCTGGCATGCCGCCTTTGAGCTGGCAATGGTCACATGGTTCTCTTTCTACACGATCCCATTGCTTATAGATAGTTACTGCTCTTGGCTCACTGTCGCTCACTGAATCAGATATTCAGCATGTCAAATTTTTCCTGGGCTGTCACACCCCTAGCCACGGCTGCTCCATGCCACCGCCTCCCTGCTTGTCTGTCCGTCATGTGCTTCATGTCCACGCCCCCTGTCACGTCTCAGGTTGTGTGATTGTTTCCACCTGCCACTCATTTCTGTTTAATCATGTCATGTATAAAACCCTCCCTGTTGTGTTCAGTTTTGTCACTCAATGAATGTAGATGTCTTTGCTGGATGTTTTGTGAGACCTTGCGCTCCTGTTTGTTTGTACAGTACAGTGTCTGTTTTGATTCGGTCATTAAACATTCACGTTTTAGATATAACTCCTGCTGCCTCTCCCCTCGTCTCCACTCCACCACCTTCAACCCTGACATAGGTTTAACATCTGAACAGTGCCACAGGCAAATCGCACTGATGCAGTAATTCATGCTAAAGGAGCCTCGATCAAGTATTGATACTGTACATATACTGTACATAAGTATACTGTACTACTGTACATACTTTTCAGTAAACCACATTTATTTATTTAAAAAAAAATATTGGTATTATATAACATTCTATTTTTTTTAGATACTGACTTTTTGGTCTTCATTGTCTGTAAGTCAATCATCAAAATTAAAACAAACACTTGAAACAGATCACTCTGTGTGTAGTGAATCTATGAGTTTGGCCTTTTGAATTGAAATACTGAAATTAATTTTTCAATGATATTCTAATTTTTTTAAGCTTGTACATTGCTGTTATTGTACTTTCATGTACATCACCTGTCTTCAATTTAACCTGTGTTTGCTTGTGTATTCAAAGTCAAAGTCAAAGAGAACTTTATTGTCATTTATACTACAGCAAAACATGTACAGCTGTGTAAGATTGCATTTCTCCATGCTCCGATGTGCATTTATGACAAAAATAAAAAGTTGTGCAACCAATCACATACCAATAGTGCATAGTAAAAAGGAAAGAAGTTGAGTTATTTGGTTATTGCATTCAATAATATGAATACAGTGTATCACAAAAGTGAGTACACCTCTCACATTTCTGCAGATATGTAAGTATATCTTTTCATGGGACAACACTGACAAAATAACGCTTTGACACAATGAAAAGTAGTCTGTGTGCAGCTTATATAACAGTGTAAATTTATTCTTCCCTCAAAATAACTCAATATACAGCCATTAATGTCTAAACCACGGGCAACAAAAGTGAGTACAATGCTGAGACTACACCCCTAAATGTCCAAATTGAGCACTGCTTGTTATTTTCCCTCCAAAATGTCATGTGACTCGTTAGTGTTACTAGGTCTCAGGTATGCATAGGGAGCAGGTGTGTTCAATTTTGTAGCACAGCTCTCACACTCTCATACTGGTCATTGAAAGTTCCAACATGGCACCTCATGGCAAAGAACTCTCTGAGGATCTTAAGGGATGAATTGTTGCGCAACATGAAGATGGCCAAGGCTACAAGAAACTTGCCAACACCCTTTATTTATACTTTGTATACTATGCACTGTAAGAACTATCTGTATTTTTTTGCAGCATTGTTACTGTATACTGAACAAATGTTTACTGTAGAACATGTATACAGCATGTTGCTGTAGATCTGTCAAAAACCAGTAGCAGGTTAATTCTACAGCAAATATATTTTTCCTGTAAATCAAAATACAGTCATTTTAAGCGACCATTTTTCCAGATGTATTTTTTCAGACAGGTTATTTTGCACCGACACAAGTCTATTTTTATGTGGACATATGAGGACCTGACATCTTTAACTAGCTAAACTACATCCTCCAAAGTCAAGCAAATGATGATAATCTAACTTTACACTTAAACCTGCATTTTACCAGAATTTACTTCTTAAAGCTTCCTGAGAAGATCTAAATACAAACTTTTTTCACCCTTTGACTTCAGTAAGGAAGTTTTACTCAACATTTTAAAGCATTTTGTTAGTTTGTAGTAATTTGTGTTGTAAATTTACATAACTTTACTGATTTCAATTTAAAGTGACTTAACTGTTAAGATACGTCTGCTATCTAGCTATACCTAACGGTTACAGAGACCTTAGCGATTTATCTTGTATGCTAGTGTGCATAATAGTACCAAAATAAACTATTTACACATTACATTTTAATATCTGGTGACATTTAGTTGATAACATATTCAGTTTGTCATAAGTGTAACAGTATTTGATAAATTAAACGTGTGTGTGTGTGTGTGTTGTTGTGCTAGTTATCTAGCTAGTGTTAACACCATTTGTAAAACTCACTTGTTTTTTGTGTTAGCATGAGGCATCAAAACAAAGTACTGAAGAGGGCCAAAGAGAAACATTACCACAGCAGGACTTTTTAAACATTTTTGATACAAACATTTCTTCACCTCTTTGCAGAGCTAACAAATAGATCATTTATTAGCAGACCAGAGAAAGAGAAATGCAGGGCTGATTTGTATGTAAGAAAAATCTTATAGTTTATAAAAGAAATGACCTCAGGGCCCCCATGTACACTTAATCCACTTTGAAAAGGGTTGCAGAGCTGTCAATCCTGCCTAAAATTTATACATCAGTAACGAATTCTTTTATCCTTTTACTGCAGGGAAGAATAATTCAGTCCAGGAGAAAGACATTTCAGTGTTTTTATACATTTGCACTTTAAACTCAGCAATTTAACTGCTTCCACTGTTTAGATTCTTTAACACCTTTAAAATACTTAAATTTTCACGTGAATTAATGTTACCTGGATACATGTGACTGTTTTCAAACAAATGTAAATCTTTTTAAAATGTATAAAGATTAATTTAATGATCAAACATTATTGGTTTGAGTGTCTTAATTTTACTCTATTTTATTCATCTACTACAGTAATTAAAATTAATGCTGTAATGACTGTTACAGTAGTCTTAATATTTGCTGTTATGAAAAAAATACAGCACAGTATTATTCTGACAACATTTACAGTATTATTATTACTGTAGTACAAATTACAGTATTAAGTAGTGTGATTAAATTTACAGTATACTGTGGAGTGTACAGCAACTTACTAGCTATTTGTTGACAACTAGTTACTGTACATCTCAAAGTATTGTTTTTACAGTGTGTATATTGTTTACTATATATTGTGTAATGTCTGTGAATTATATGTACAGAACCTTTATGTTGTATATAATACTAGAGACACACTGACAGCCAGAAACAAATTCACATAAAATGGTGGTAAGACACCAAAACACCAATATAAAAACCAAAACACTGAAAGACCAGAAAGAAATCCCAGTTCTGTAACTTATCTTGTGTTATACTGTTGCTGGCAGAAAGACTCAGGCTGTTAATAGCCATTATATGTTGTAGTCCTGCAAGGGCAGACGTCCCCCAATTAATGAAATGCTTGTGTCTTCTTTTTGCATTTAAAGATAAACAATACACTGATGGTCACTTCTCAGTGAATTCATTTCTTCTTCAGTCTTTTTCCCCCATGTGCATTACGTGCATGTTAAGCATAACAGTTAATTACTGTGTATATGCTGTATGTCACAGAATGAGAATGAAACTAATGAAAATGTACATTGTATTATAAAGCCAGCCCTGATCAATGTGGTGCCTTAGGTAAGATTTCAGCCGGTGCCTCTTACATCCATAATTCATTGATTGCTGTGTTTATACATTCACACAGACAATGCATAGCTTTGTGTCTTTGAGATTTTTGATATATTTGAAACAAAAACAATATCTTATGTTAGTGTACACACTCTGCAGTTACAGTGATAGAAACTTTCTCTAACTTCTTCTCCAGTTTGGAACCAGTCTGTCAATTTTCTGTCAAGTGGTTTCCTGATCAGTGTAGAGGTTTCTCATTAGAATGATTAGATGCTCTGATATACCCATTTTCCTGAGGACATTGCATAATTTTGCGTGGTCAGCACTGTTTCATAGCTCAGATAAGAACAGGACTTTGTCATCCTTCTCTTACAGAGACAAACATCTCTGAAACTCAGCACCTGTTACAGTTGACACTGTTTCTTTTCAAACCAAAATTATTTGCATTTATCCAAAGTGATAATCTGCTAGTTTTTATTCCGTTTTGGACAAAAAACAACCTCAAAAACACCTTTGACAAAAGTCCTAATGTAATCATGCCCAATAATGTATTATTTGCTATTTAATGTGTAACACCCTGCCTAATCACCTATGAACTAAAGGCAGGGCCCTGGGTCTTAATGACTATTCTTACTGTACAATGTATTTCAAATTGAATTTGGGTTGAATTTGCGTTAAACAATATTAAGTAGACTTAGTATGCTCTATTAAAATAACTGTAATACACTGCCTTGTATCCTCCCTTATTTTCACAACACCCTGTAAAATACAATTAATCACAAAGGATATCACACAGAAAAATATTACCTACAAGCCAAGAAAACACTGACAATCACAGGAATTAGTTTTACTCAGTATAGAATGTATTGAAAGACTGGATTTAACTGGACAAAGTTTTAAATAAAATAAATAAATAAATGAAAGTACACCTGAGTGACTAGTATTAGAAATAGCGTGTTACTGAGTTATAACCTTTACTATTTAGCAGTGATATGCACAGGTCTTAACAGATACAGGTAGGCTGTTTAACATGAATTAGTAGCTTGCTTTCAACAATGTCTAAAGTTTTATGTGCACAGAAACACTATTTATCTTGTTAAAAGTGCTGAAAAGTGTCAAACTGTCTTAACTGTTGGTTATCCCTGTTGCGAACACATTTTTGGGCACAAAGCTAGCGTCTGTGCCTCATGCTCTCTTCCTCCTTATCTCACTCTGCTCTAGTGATGTGTCGTTCGCAAAAGAGCCGGCTCTAAGAGCCGATGCTTAGTAGTGAATCAGAAGAGCCGACTCCCATTTAATGAGAGCCGGCTCTCAATTTCTCATTAACTCTGCTAACAAACCCGAGGAAAGGTGCAGAACTGATGGGCACACCATGCAGCAAATCACATGGGGGGACATGGGATTATACTATTGTGTTAGCGCAGGGGGGAGATGGATGTTCCACCTTGCATGGGCGTGGTTCAGGTACACCTAGCAAGACGGCGAGAGACAGCAGTACAGAAAAACAATATGAGCGATGCGTGAAAAATAATTTTATAGACATTGAAAATAGCAGAGCAGAGTGCCGTCACTGCAAACTGAAAATTACAGTGAGGGCAGGTTCCACCACAAACCTGCACCGTCATATAAGAACAGTCCATCTCTTGGTGCAGTTGGATGAGAGAGGGTAAACTAAGTCTACATCTACTGACCCTGGTGAGTCTGGTGCCGAACTAACAACGGCTGTCGCGGCATCTACTGCCCTCTCCAATAGTAAGAATGTTTTTTTTAACAGGACAAATACATAAAATGAAGCAATTATAAAGTTTATCATAAAAAGACTGAAGGCAAAATGGTTTCTCAGCACACAAACCATTTATTTTTGCTTATTTAGATTTAAATATGAGACTACAAATATTAATAAGCAAAGAGCCGTTTGGGAGCCGAAAGAGCCGGCTCTTCTTTGGGAGCCGAGCATAAAGAGCTCGCTCTCTCAAGAGAGCCGAACTTCCCATCACTACTCTGCTCCATGCTGCTCCTAACCCTACCCACTACTCAGGGTTTTTGATTGAAAACAAAACAAAATCATCATGTACCAACAAAATATTTCAAAAGAAATGAGTGAAGTAAAGTATATTAACATATATATAAAAACTACTGTACAAAAAAATAATTCTCTTTTTTTCTTTTTAGAATTTGCTCTAAATTTAAATTTAACAGTAGGGAAATTCAAAAGGGCTACAAATGCAAAAAGCCTTAAAGTATAACGGTCAAAGTTTCTAAAAGGCTCATGGCTAGCATGTCAATTTTTAAGAAATTAAACCATTAATAGAGAACCTTTGATAATTATGGGGAGATTTCTTAAACTATTTAAAAGGTTCACTATATTTTGATAGTGTACTGTAGATGTTTTGAAGATGTTCATATTTTATTTGTTGTAAGTTGCATTGACTCCACACTTCTGTCTTTCTCCTGGAAAACTGAATGCAGTGAAACTTTAAGGTGTGCAATTGGGTCATAATTGGGAACATTTTTATGACAACACTGAATGATTCTTTAGGGAAACAATAGCAGTTCTTATATTACTTATATAGTGCAAGGGTTCTCAAGCTTTATTCATTTCAGTGTGGAAAAAGATACTCTATACTCTACATCTTCAAAGTTTATAAGTTATGTTGGTTTGTATGTTTAAAAGTTGCTGGTCATCAACTGATCTATCCATAAATGTCTTTTCCAATTGCTTCTTGAATTGGTTCATCTCATAATGTGTCTAAAGTAAGAGAGCTTCTGTTATCTAGGCTGGAGAGATAAGGACTTATTTAGTCAATGATCCATTTGTTTGATTTCTTTTCTGTCCAGTGCACTCTCAGAAGTCTTTGCCAACACCACAGTTCAAAAGCATGAATCATCTTCCTGTACTGCTTTTTATTGTAATCACAGAGAAGTCCAGTGCCTGGATAATTCTGGTCTTTGTTTGTAGTGACATCATTACAAATCACAAGGAGATCAGGTGGATTGGATACTCTAAAATTACCCTGGTGTGTATGTATGTATGTATGTATGTATGTATGTATGTATGTATGTCTGCCCAGATATGGTTGGCACTCTGATCAACCATAGGTAGGTGATCCCCCTAGTGCTCAATGCAGTCCTCCAAGTGGACGTTCACTTCCGGTTGAAAGTACGCTGTGCGCGATTCTCACCGGTGTGTGTAAATGGAGTGTGTAAATTCTCACCGGTGTGTGTAAATGGAGTGTGTTGATTGTAAAGTGTCCTTGGGTGTCTAGAAAGGTGCTATATCAGTATAATGTGTATGTATCAGTGGCGGATGCTGGTCTTTCAAGGAGGGGAAGCTCAATTTTGGGCTACATCATAAAATGTGTCGGTTAATTTATGCGTAAATTCTACCCTCCATTCCTTTTCAAGAAAATGATCTGTGATCCTGTCATACCAACAAGGCGTCTTTTCCAGGGACTTGACTAGTGTCCTCT
>BRDA01063668.1:0-14351 GCA_036984385.1 Crenuchus spilurus
TTTTGCTGAAAATAAAACTTGAGACCAAAACTTAAATCACATGTCAAAATGTTTTTCTCTATGAAAGTAATTAGTAGATAATTCTTCATGATCTGTAGAAATATAATTTTGGAGAAGCATGGCAAATTGGTTTTATATTTTTAATTAAGGACAATTGCCTTTTAATATTAATAATTTCAGCTTATATGTACACTATATTGCCAAATGTATTCACTTTCCCATCCAAATAACTGAATCAGGTTTTGATCACTTCCATGGCCAAGTATATACAGTAAACCAAGCAGCTAAACATGCACACTGCTTCTACAAACATTAGTGAAAAAATGGGTCCATGCATGGTACTGTGTTAGGATGCCACCTGTGCAGCAAGTCCAATCGTGAAATTTCCCCACTACTAAATATTCCTCAGTCAACTGTCACTGATTTTACCAAAAAGTTGGAAGCGACTGGGAAAGAAAGCAACTCACTATGTGAATATAAAATGACAGAGCAGGGTCAGCGGATGCTGAGGTGCAGAAGTCGTCAACTTTCTCCAGAGTCATTCTGAAAAAAAACCCCAAACTTCATGTCGCCTTCAGACTAGCTCAAGATCAGCTTCACCAAACACAATGCAGATGAGAGGACACTTTTGGCAATATAGTGTATATGCATTGTTTGCATAATTCTAATAAATAAGAAACTGGTTATTTTTTTCTTTCATTGTTAAAGGTGAAAATGTGTCCAATGGAGTGGCTTCCTAAATCTCGGAAAAGATCAGGAAAATATGTAAAAGTCGTCCTTGATGAAATGCCCTCAAGATTCCTTTTTAAAGGAAACAAGGGTTATGATGACATACTAAAAATGGCAAAAGAAGCATTTTGGTCTGAAGGTCAAATAAACAGTAGCACTTTTACCTTATGCCATTCAGATGGTACAAGGTGGACAAAGGAGTATTTTGAACTGGAATGTGGAACTATTTCGGGAGTTCAAGACCCTTGGAAGAGAACAGTTTACATTGGGCATAGGGAGGAAGGTAAAATATTTAAAGAAAAACACAAATGATTTATTATCATACTAGTCGTAAAGCTTTTAGTTGACTGCAGTACACAGTAGATGATTCAACAGTCACACACATTTATGTTCTTAATGTGTATTTTGTATTTACAGATGATGTTATCTGCATGGATGAAATTAAAGGTTTGTCCAGAGCAACACGTAATGGTATTGTTAAATTTGGAGGCAAAAGTGTTAATGTATTCATATATAATCTCTTCTTCTCTTCAGAAGGCAGTGACATTAGCGAGGAGTTAGAATGTGATTCTGAGGTAACACACTCAAGCTCAGTTCTCGGTTCCAATAGTATGGAGTGTGCGGTCAGCCTATGTAATTGAGATGTGGTCAGCTTTGCCCACCCAGATGTAGGCAGCCTTTGTGTCCTTGAGAACCCAGTTGTGGATAAATCTAAGGAGCTACTTAGTTTTGTGGAACCAGATGCAGACATTTTTAAAAGTCCAGTCAGGAGTTCAAACCAAAGCCTTTACAGCAGTGTAGGGAAGCAGTTCCAAGATCCACCACAAAATGCAGTGTTCCAGGTGTCTTCCAATGTTTTCACAGTTTTGCCAGCTTGTAAGTAGAACTACAATACATATGTAATTTAGAAAATCCATTTGTAAAAATTAAATGAAAATGAAAGGCAAACACACACATTCTCACACTTGTCATGATTTTCTTTTTGTTCATGTATACAGTGTATTTGCCTCGCATTCCTTATGTTGACGAATCTCAGATCAGATATCGTGAAGAAGATCTTCTTGGTGAAGGCACCTATGGATGAGTTTTCAAAGGTTTTTTTCAAGGGACCCCTGCTGCCATCCAAAAAATCATCTGTGGTACTGGAGGGTGCCAAGAAGCTGGAATAGAGCATGAAGTGCTTGTCTTACTGTAAGTAAAAAAATTTTTACAAAACCAGCAATCTGTCTTGACAGAATATTTTGAAGCAGTCTTCCATGTGAACTAACTTTACAATGTATTTGTAAATGTTACTTGATGTACCTAAATTTAGATGATATTTGTGCGTTGTGAGGTGTTTCAACATTGGGTTTTAAAAAGTAAAATGATTGGTTAATTAAAATGTGTGTAGCAGTGTAATGTTTACATTAGCTTTACTGTGTTATATTTCCTGGTCAACAGGCAGCTGAGTCATCCAAACATAGTTCGTTTGATGGCAGCAGCAAGACTTAAGAATGCCTACCTTCTTGCCAATGAGTACATCCATGGAGCAACATTGGTTGATGCACTGTACAACCCAAGCTGCTGTGTTAAGGTTGGCACTCATGGCTATGATGTAATTGTAAAATAGTGATTGAGTTTTGCAATGCAAATCTGCAGACATTACCATTCCAGCACCTTTTCCTACAAATAAAAAATGTTCATTTGTTGTTTTGAGCATATTAATGGTCTAATTTTTAATAAGGGATTAATTTTTATCCATCATAGATATATACATTCAAATTTATGTAACAGTAATTTTAACAATAATGACAATGTTCTACATGGATTTTTCTCCATTACTTGAGCCCCAAGAGTAATGCTTGCAGTTTTGTGTTCATGTTTTGTTGTAGAGGGAATGTAATGACTAAATAAATTTGTTCCAATTGTTAAATGTCATTTTTCATCTTATTGCTTAGTATTTTTTATTTTTTTGCCAAAAGGGGGTTATTTATGCATGCATGCATGCTAAACACAAATTAACTTGCATTTACTAATTATCTTTGAATTCTGTGTTTGTAGTTTGATGGGGATGATCAACACTTTGTGACTTTGGATGTTGCAATGACTGTAGAATACATACATTCTAAGAGCATAACGCATCAGGATCTGAAACCTCCAAATGTGCTGGTAAGCATAGTTTTAATTAATTTTGTATTTTGTTACTCAATGTGAGCACATGCATTAGGTTTTATGAGGACATGATATGCGTTTTCTAAATGATCACTTAAACATCTAGAGCAGTCCACCAAAAAGGCATTCCTGGCAGATTGGGGCATGGCAAACATCAGGGATACTGTGATGCTGACTCAAGGTAGCAGGTGCCCTGGCAGAAATGTGGGACCAATTGGAGGAACCTTTTTGTATATGGCACCAGAATGTTTGATGAACTTTGAGGTGTCTACAAAGCAGTCAGACATGTGGTCATTAGGTGCTACATACTTGGCAGGGTTTGCGCTGGCCACTCGCAACATGTCATCAGTACGCCACGCTGGCTAAAAGCAATTTTTGTAACGCATGGCGAATTCAAATCGCCACGAAAATCACAATATCCGGCAATACTCCGCGAGCTGTCCACCATCTTGAGTTTATCTGCTGCTCCGTAAACACTCGAAATAGCCCGAAGCAACATTGTCAGGAAAATAACCGCAAAATAATTAATGAGATAGGTGGGTCTCTAAATGCTGATTGGTTGAAAAGTTTTGCACGTAGAAAATTATAGTATCCCATAATTCTGTGCGTTCATTGATAGTATTTCATGGCGACAAAAAGGAGGATGGGGCCGATGACGATGTTGTGTTTGTTCATGCTGGACCTAACACACCTAGTGCTAAACCGGCAAAACGGCAGGCAACACTTAGTTTCGCACCACCAGCAAAGAAGCCGGTTGTTGTTTCTGTCCAATTAAAATACGACAGGAACAACAATCGGGCGATCAAAGCGGAATGATTTGACACCTACCTGTGGTTACTGCACGATGACAACAAATTCTACTGTAAAGTATGTGAAAAAGAAGGCAAAAAGAACACATTTACAAGGGGTAAATCATCCGTCAACCCAAAAAAGGATGATATAAAAAAACATGCAGAAACTGAAGACCACAGGTTAGTGTTATAACTTTTATTTGCCGTTTGTCTTAAGCTGGATTTTTTTGTCAGTTTTGATGAGATGACAGTACTAATGAATGTACATAGAACACATGTTCTACAACAAGACAAGCATCAATGACAAGTGCATTCTGGGATTACTACATTTAATATAGCCAATCACAACGATCCAGGCTGGATAAATATGAATGAAAATTGCATTGTGGGATTTATCGTAAACCAATCAGCATGTGGCTAATGTTCATCAATTTTAGAAGAACTTAATGACTGTTACTCTTAGGCTAATAATAAAAATAGTCAGCCCCCTTCCTGGATGAAATTAAAATGCTGAATGAAGGTAGGAGGGAAGGTTTTTTTAACTTTAAAGCTAAAAATGTGTCCTCCATAAAACAATCCAAGCATTTTGAAAAAAGTGGGTTAAGTTGAAGATATTTTTTAACTACAAAAATACTGATTTGAAAAAAAAAAGCTGGGCCAGGAGAGGATGCTCTACTTAATTTTTTTCAAACCTTATCAATTCGGCAAATTAGAACTTGGTATAGAAAATATAATGAGACTCAATTTTTTTTCCAGAGAGGCTACTAAGGCAGATGGCATGCGGAGTGATTTCCGTGAAGCTACATTAAATGCCTATGACCGTGTCAAAAATGCTGTGATAGCTCAAATGAGAACAGCGTACTTTATGGCCAAGGAGGACATTCCAAATCGCAAGTTCGCTGGCCTAATTAAGTTACAGGTCACAAATGTAAGTATTTTCAATTTCACGGCAGCAGCATGCATTCATTCCTGTCAGTTCATCAGTCCGTCTGTCCGTCAGTTTTCACTTAGCTTATAAGACATACTACATGTAGTAATAGTAATATTCAATTTGCCTATTCATTATTCCTGTTGTATTGGGTTTTGTTCCTCATATGTTGTTTACAATCATGGATTCCTCAAATACAGACAGTTATAAAAAAATGCAAAAACATGCAAGACACATCACAGTTAATTTATTATGCAGTAGAACTTGTCTAAGTCAACGTGGTGCCTGAGGCCTTGTCCACACGTAGCCGGGTATTTGAATAACCGCATATATTTTTATGAGTTTGGGCCTTACATCCACATGCAGATACAGTTTTACACCACCAAAAACGAATGATTATGAAAACTCCGGCCAAAGTGGAGATTTTGGAAAACTCAGTTTTTGCGTTTTCGTGTGTACGTGTGAAGACAGCGTTTTAGAGTCCAGAACATCACAATCTGCGACAAATGATGCTGTGATGTCATATGCGCGACCACTGTAATTGACTGCCTTGCTGTGGAAGGATGAACGCCAGCAGAGAATTTTTCATTTTTATGTTAATTCAAACGCTCTTTGCGTGTTTGTTTTTACAAGTTCAGCTTCTCCAGTACGTGGAGGAGCAAAGGAGAAGTTTTTTGTTACTTACTTTTTTGTTTTGAAGGATTCTGATTGGCTGACATGGGCGTTAGCTTTGTGTTACACTGCCATTTATGCACTTGGCATCTTTATGACAACACTCTACGGCGTATTTATGTGGATTCAAGTGGATGAAAACTTTTCTTAAAACGATCTCATGTGTATGATATTATTTTTAAAAACGATGTAGGGGAGATATTTGTTTTTAGAAATACCCGGCTACGTGTGGACTAGGCCTAAGTCAACAGTCTGCTTCTGGTCACACCCATGGAAATTTAATTCAAAGAACTTAACTGAAAGTTGACATTTCGCTAAGTCAACACTAATTTCTGGGTCCCAAAAGTGTCAACGGTTAAATTTCCACATAATTTAATTCTTCTTTGATTCTTTCAGGGCAATGATGTCTTTAAGCCACTACTAGAACATGTGGAACTAGATACAAGTACAGAAGACCAAGAAGCTAGTGCTGGCAACATCGCTTACACCCATCACACTTCTCATGCAGACTACATCAAAGCGCTTAGTTCAGTTCTAAAAAAAAACACTTGAAAGAGGACTTGGACAATGCGGTTATGAATCTCTTTAGCTTGATGATAGATGAGAGTACTGATGTTGCAGTTGAGTCCACCCTTCTTATATATGTACGGTTTGTTAACAAAGATGGGTTCATTCAGTCTAGCTTTTTGGGTGTGTGTGGGTTGACTGGAAATGATGCAGAAACCATCTACAATGCAGTAGGTGATGCTCTGCGTAATGATGGTATTGAAACCAGTAACATGATTTGCCTAACAACAGATGGAGTTGCTACAATGACTGGGGTCAGATCTGGTGTTACCACACGTTTTAAGCAGTCTTTACCTTTTCTGTTAACTAACCACTGCATGTCTCATAGGGTCGCCCTAGCATCTGCTGCAAATGACATTGCATGCTTAGTAAAGTACCAGGAGAGAGTCAATTCCCTCTACAATTATTATCAATACAGTGCTAAAAATCTCAGAAACCTGAAAACACATCAGGAAACCCTTAGAGATAATGAAACAGGTGTTCTCTACTAGGTGGTTGTCTTTTAGCCAGTCACTGAGAGCTATCCTGTCTTCCCTAGGCAGTATCATTTCTAGTTTAGCTAATGATGTTGAAAACAGAATTTCTACTGTGAAGGCACAGGGTTTGCTCAAGCAAATTGCAAGCTATAGATTTGTAGCAACTACCCATTTCCTTGCTGATCACGGGTTGCTCACCTTACTGCCATCAGGCAGGAGGTACCGAAGCATCCAGGCAAGAACGACCCGGCTAATGAACAGTTTCTACCCACAGGCTATCCGGCTCCTGAACAAGATGGGTGGATAATGACAATAACACTCACACTGCAACATTCAATCAATATACTTTTCACTATCTCACCTAGCACATCTGGACCCACTAAGTCACTTTACTTGATGTTCTATGCAGGAACATCTATCATTGTACATATGCTCATATGTATATTTATTTATATGTAAATTTTTGTGCAGATTTATGTAGATTTATGTATATTTAACTTTATTGTAGAGTTTTATTCCCATGTCTCTCACCACAAGAATTTCAATGCACATATGTCTTGACATATAAGTTGAAACTTGAAACTTGAAACTTGATCCTCTGAACATTCTTGAAAAGCTTGTGTAAATCTCTACAGAGCCAATCACTAGATTTTCCTACAGCATACTCAAACCTAAATGCAACCATGCAGGCAATTGGTGAGTTGAGGAATACTGATGGTCCCAATTACACCAAGTTCAAATCGATGGTAAGTACAGACCCCCCAGCTGATGGTGAGCCTTCAACAACCGAATTCAAAGGTCATATTCTGAATGATGACAGAAAGCAAAGACAACAATTAAGTGAAATGATGCCCCAGTTCCTCTCAAATTTGCAAAATTGTTTGCAAGGCAGGTTCCCTGATTCAGACTTGATGAATTGCTTTAGCATATTTTCACCTGAAAATATGCCAGTCAGATCAGATGCATTTTTCCTTAATTATGGGGTTAATGAAATTGAGAAGCTTGTCAATTTCTTAGGCAGTGGCAAAACTGATGCAAGTGACAGGCATCACCCTAGGTTGGTTGCTCCTGATCAAGTTATGCTGGAGTGGTCTGTAATAAAGAATATGATGGAAGAATGCCTGCATGTTCATTTTGCAATATCTAGGCTGTACCAACAGCAACTGCTGAAAGAAATTGACAACTACCCAAATGTTGGAAAGTTGGTAGTCATAGCTCTTGTGTGTCTGGTTACATCGGTTGATTGCGAGAGAGGATTCAACAGATACAATTTAATGAAAACCAACATCAGGAACAGGATGAAAATAGAAACTACCAATATACTGGCCATTCTTTCAATTGAGGGACCTGAATTCGACATCTTCCCATATGATGAAACTTTTGAGCAATGGCTCAAGGAGAAGGACAGAACTAAATTCCATGCCATGGTTAAGGGTGTTGACAAAACAAAGTAAGGATATGTAGCAGCTATCTCGCAGGGTTCTTGTCCATCTATAAGGTACTAAATGTCCTGGTAACCATCCCCAATTTTGCATTTTTGCAGCCATGAGAGAGGATGTTTCTGTTCTTCTAATATTGAGGTGATTTACTGGCAAGATGCCACTACGAGTATTTTGTTCAGAATCAGTTATTTGCTGTGTTTTTGAGTTCAAAACTTGATATTTCATGGAAGGTTGCCTAAACATTTTCTTTCTAACTTTTCTTATTATATTTTATTGGAAAGTTTCCAAGAATTTTAATTTCTAAATTTTCTCTTCATTGTACAGTTGCTAGAATTTTTAACACTAAATTTTCTTAAATTTCTAACCCTAGTTCACAACTGGATAAATCAATCTGTATATCAGAAATTCAGGTATTTGGAATTTCTTTTTTTTGATTCACCAAGTCAGCCATTCAACTTGGGAAGGTCTAGTGCAATAAACAGTCTGACAATCACCAGTGTTAAGTATTACTAAAAAGTATGTTTCTGATCCAAGTGCTGCTAAGTCATGTAGTTTTAGTCAGATTAAATTATTTCTTCATTGATGGGTCAAGTGGTCCCTTTCGCTTGCTTTTGTTGATTTACACTGTTGTTACTCACTGTTACCTTTGTTCTGGTCTTGTGATGTTAATGGCTGTACCTGTGTCCTGTAATATTGCTGTAAATGAATTTCATTTTGTTTTAAAATTTAAACATTAAAGCACTTTAATAATAAAAAAAAAAAACAGTGTCTGTCACCTTCATTTGATTATTTAGCAGGATCATAGCTTGTGACATGTACATGCCTCACACAGTTCTCCCCACATGGCAGTTGTCAGTACATCATGGTTGAATTGAAACTGCACTCAGGATAAGGTAACAATACAGTACTTCAATATTTGTAATCCAAAGACTAAAGGATGAGATGGAAGTCTGTGCCAAGGGGAAGAATATTGATAGTTAATTCAAAGCTAATTGGTATATTTATTTTTTAGTGTTTGCAAACAATTCTGTCCATAACAGTGTCATAGCTTTAGTTTGTAACAGAACATTGTGAGTGGTAATCCCCTTACATACCCATCAATACAAAGATGAAGCCAAATCCCAAAGAACTTCAATTTGTCATTACCTGTGGACAGCAAATGAGCAAATAATGCTGTTTTTTGGCAGTGACAAGAATGTGTACCATGATTATAAATGTATGTGCTGTAAGTAACAATTATTTTTATTCTTAATACGTTTTCTAACTTAATGTATGTAATGCTTTAGAGACCATCAATATGTCAGATGCATGTCATTTGGTCCACGACAACAATAATTCCTCCTCTGAATTTTTCTTTTTCCTGGCTGCCTTCTCTCCAGCCCACTTGCATCTAGGTCTCTCATAATCTGAAGCACATCATTCCTAAATCCAGTAAAGTTAATATCAGTAAATGTACACGATGCAGCACTCTGAAAGGCAGTCTGTAATGGAAGGAGTAATATCACAATTTAAGACATTGTTGCTCAAGCATTATTATTACTCAAATATAAATTTGGTCAAGTGCAAATTCAAGTTCAAAATGCATTTGTCACATAGTCAATCACAGTAAGACTAGTAGTGAAATACTTTAATAAGTACACCCATTAATGATTGTTTCAGCTCCACTTATCATATAGGACACTTTTTAGTTATATAATTACAAACTGAAGTCCTTCCGTTTTTCTGCATACCTTATTATCCTCCTTTACACCAGATCTTCAATGGCCCCCACAGTACCACCACAGAGCAGGTATTATTTGGGTGGTTGGTCATTCTCAGAACTGCAGTGACACTGGCATGGTGGTGGTGTATGAAGTGTTAGTGTGTATTGTGCCAGTATGAAGGGATCAGACACAGTAATAATCACCTTGATCAGTGTGTGTGTATGTATGTATGTATGTATATATATATATATATATATATATATATATATATATATGTGTGTGTGTGTGTGTGTGTGTGTGAATAAACTGGTATGTATATAGTCCTTCCACATATTTACCCATTTAGAGCTTGTTTGCTAAATGAAGACACTGCACTGCACAGCATGAACGAACTCCTCTGCCATCACAAACTTTTTTATGCATCGCCCGAATACCCCCTCCTGGTGAGCAATGCCTTAGCTCACTCTACATTTTATAGAAAATTAATAATTGTAATAGGTCATATGCACATTTCCATAATTTATTCTGAGCAGCTAGGTGATTACTACAGTGATTTATGTATTAAGTATGTATAATTAAATTAAATATATACCTCTACTGCCTGCTGAATCTCATCAAAAGGTATGCACAAGCATGCCCAGATTTACATTTTGTCATTATGATATCAACATATATGCTACACAGAAAGGTTGCATTTGTTGAGAAAAAATTTAGAACATGCACTCATCTAAAAGAAAGTTCATTCCATTCATTCTGCGTAATGCTTGGACATAAAATTAGCTTAATAATGTAGAAAATTTTAACACAATACATTTATCATTTTACGCTTCATAAGTTCAGTGGAAAAAAAATGTTTGACATCTTAATGTTTATCTTATAACAGCATAATCAAGGATACTTCTTTCAGATTCCATAGATGGTCAATTCTATGAAAAAAAAAAAAACACATTCTAGTCGCGTTTCCACTGATCATGAAATATCGCAAATTAGAATTGCGAATAAAATTTTGCTTAATGGAAACACGATTTTCGATAAAAGTCTTTTGCGCTAAGATGAGGTGGTTTATCAGTCGTATTGAAACTGTTTTATATCGCGATAACATATTCACATGTGAGTTTATAATAGTATTTCGCATTTAATGGAAACACCACAATTACGAAACTTGTTTTGTCGAATTGTTTTTTCGACAAAACAGAATATCGATAAAGTTTTGCGCAAAACTGCAATGGACACGCGACTACTGAGAACAAAAATTGTTATATATGTACAAAAAATCCACCAAAAACATTATCTGAGTTAGGACTGGGCAATGGGTCATAAATATCAATATTCCTAAAGCTGCTTTAGACAAGATTTTTAAAATTACCATATTTGTAATACTACCCCTGCTGAGCTGTGAACAGTCAGTGATTTAATTTAAAAAAGAAGTAGTTTGACCCATGCTGTTTCAAATAAATATTTATACTTTGTTTACATTTTTTTATCATATTGATTATCATTTCTCTTAAGTATATCAAGATATTATATTTTACTAACATCACTCAACCCTTATGAGTTTAACATAAAACAGCTTAAACTATACAGATTCATACAATGTCCATTTTATATAGAATTTACATTTCTGTTTTGGTTAGTATATTAAACTCATAAGCATTTGTTCTAAAACACAATGGTTATACACATATTTTAACATTTAACAAATGCAGCCCTGGATAACTACAACGTCAACAGAATGACTGCCAAAGAACAATCTGTGTTTTAACACTACCTGCTAGCTATACATGCCAAAACAGCAACGGTCCTGAAGCACATAATTTTCTTGCTCATGAACACCCAGGATACTTCACAAAACAATTAACAAATAATTTATTAGCTTCAATGGATTTACAAAATTCTGTAAAAAGCTAAAACATACTTGTGCTTTTCTATTATCGAGCGAGTTAGTTACTTAGCTACTTTCTACCCAAAGCATGCTAAGAGGTGATTCATTTGACAAACCATTGTGAAACATCACACTAAAATACCTAACTCAAGCAAAAATCATTTCGCGTCATTAAAATTTAACTTTATATTAATGATATTATCAAAGGTGCTACTGTTTACCTATTCAGTGCCGAAAAATTATGCTGTACACGCCCCTCACTGGGAACTATGAACTAGCTTCTAGCTGCTAGCTAGCAACAGGTTTGCCAGGTCCAACAAAAATATCCTACCCAAAGTCATTCTAAAACCCGCCCTTCAGAAGCTTAAACTAGCCCAAAACTAACAAATATGTTTGTCACGTTTGAAGCAAATGGCAAAACAACTGAGTGTACAACTTAGTATTTTGTTTATAAGGGATTTATCAGTCCATCAAACCTTCTTCTTTTCCCCAGTCCTTGCAATACCGCCTCCCGTGTTTCCCCATTTACCTGGCATCCCGTGTTTCCCCATTTACCTGGCATATTAGTTAGTGACTGCTCTCTCTCTCTATTGTTATGTTCTCTTCGTTGTTATTGTTGTATTCAAACTTCCTTAGTGTCGACTTATACCTGTTTGCCCGCCGTGTTGAAGTAATGTCCTAGGCCACACCTACTTTTTAGTAGGTTTTTTTTGGTGGTCGCGGTAATTTTTTTAAAAGTAGCCCAAAAAAAACGCACCCCGCCACCCTTGAATTTTCACCCGCGACCAGGGGCGCCATCAAGGGGCCACGCCTATAAAATTGCTGGCCCCCCCCAGGTGCCCCCCCAACGGAGAACTAACCTGCATTATGTTGTTATCAAGTTGCATATGTATAATGTTCTGCATAATATGGTTCTATCAGATGTTTATTATATTAGAGTGTATAATTTATATTTTTAAAATAATTCATGATGTGAAAGAAAAATAATAACTGCAGAAAGCCCGGCGCTGTATCACCTGACCCCGCTGCTACAACATTAGACAGCAGCCATGTGCAGCCGTGTAGCTCTGGTGCTTCACTGGAAGCCTGAGAGGCCACCAAACTGGTAACAGGTAAGTCATACAATACTGACTTAGAGTAAAAGAAAAAATTACATTCTCACAATCCGTAAACTGTTCGTTTTTTTACTATATTGAATTAGCTAGCATTAGCATAATCGCTACGATTAGCCACTGTGCTGTGTAATTTGCAGACATTTATTTTTCCTTTAAATGACTTAGAGCAGGGGTGCCCAACTCCAGTCCTGGAGGGCCAGATTCCTGCACAGTTTGGTGATTTTCCTGATCAATCACACCTGATTCAGCTCAGCAAGTAATGCGCATGTTTAATTGTAGTGTCAGAGCAGGGCAAACACCAAATTGTGCAGGAATCTGGCCCTCCAGGACTGGAGTTGTGCACCCCTGACTTAGAATTAGTGTGCCACCCCAAACTTTTCAGTGGCCCCATCTGGCCACCCCTATGAAAATTGTCTGGTGGCGCCACTGCCCGCGACCAGATTTTCTAACAAGCCCAATATGGTGAGAAAACCGCGAACCTGGCAACTCTGGCTAGCAAGCAAACTGGGTCCTTCGAATATAAGCTGTTTATGCTGGTTTAAATGAACCCAAAAATTAATTGCAGCTTGGATATAGCTATAGAGTTAAGTGAATATTGTGCTGTCTTTTTTATAGCTAAAGTAAAACACTTACCTGTTGAACGACCAACAAATGACAACTGATACTTGACGACTGAGAAGTGAGACCTGATACTTGACGACTGAGAAGTGAGACCTGATACTTGACGACTGAGAAGTGAGACCTGATACTTGAAGACTGAGAAGTGAGACCTGATACTTGACATCTGATACCTGATACTTGATGAGTGAGAACTGACTACTGAGTAATGATAACTGACATCTGCAGCAATGTTTCATGATCTCAGAGTGTGTGAGAGAGGATACATGACAACTGACTGGAACAATTCTGAAACCCGGGGATGATCCATGACGATGTCCTAAAATGGCAACCTTACTACGGATCAAACAGCTGTTTACTCAGGCATGCCTTAGCTCTGACAGTAAAATAAACAGTTAGAAGCTGTTTTAAAGCTGAGGAAAGTATTTTATGGCTGTTTTTAGCATTTTGACTAGGTTTAAATCCCAGTTATGACCTCATGTGACCTTTGTGCTGAAAAGTGCATGTGGCTTATAAGACATGGTCCAAATGGTACAGATCTAATGCAAATTTGTACTAATGTGTGTAAAAAGCTGTTTTAGCTTAGAAACAGAACATACTTTTAAATGTACTTGAACTTTAAAATTGAAATTTAATAAAAAAAAAAAAACAGAAAATAAAGTTGTGCACTCAGATTTTTTCTGAGTATGTTGAGGAATTGAGACATATTTGCATAGTCAAATGAACAAAGTTTGCTGCTGTTTGGTCATAAACAATAAATCAGCTTAATATTCTCTTCTCACAGATCCAAACATAGACTAGGTTACATGGAACATCATTCCAGTTTTTTACAGGTTCAGATTTAAAGCCAGCTGTGACACAGTCTTCCTCTCCTTCATTGTTGGGTTCTCCAGAGTACCAGAAGCTGAAAGAGAGAATCAGAGTATTGACTGTGTTTATCAGAGCAGTGAGGAGTAAGAGTCAGTAGGACTCGGCGATATAGAGTTTTTAAGAAATATAGATATATTTTTATACGAGATATAAGATGAGACAATATCGTTTATATCGATATAGTTTATGTTGCGCCGTAATTACACTTGTAGATCCTCTATTTTGCTTCTGCACAACTTCACCCCGCCCCTCCTTTCTCCCTCGCAAAAACTCCCCCTCCCCCACTGTGTGAGGCGGCAGGCTGTTGAGGCAAACACGAGGCGGAGATGAAATGCAAACAAGGGTATTTATTAATGACACAGACAGGACAAAACAAAAGGCAGCACGAGGGCTGAACTAACAAGGAT
>BRDA01063672.1:0-35641 GCA_036984385.1 Crenuchus spilurus
CATTTAGGTTATGCTAACGTTTACAGAATGTTATGGTGTGGAGTTCTTGCTTGGTTATCAGAACGTTAGGTGTGAACATTAGGCTAGAACGTTCTAGGAACGTTGTCATTTAACAGAACCATGCAAGAACAATACCAGAACGTTGTTACATGGGTACAGAGGATGGATCATATAAATATAAAAGTAAACAAATAAGTTGCATTAGTGCTATGTGCTAAACATATATAAATATAATACATATAAAAAATATCATCAATATGAATACAGCATATAATGACTATAATATAACTACCTTGTCCTGATAAGTATGTCATATGTTTGTAGTGGGTGATGTAGTCAATGAGTGGTGTTCCTCCGCGCAGTGATCTAGTACCTTTGAGCACCTCGTGTCACAGCGCAGTTTCTCCTCAAGCGCTTCATACCAAAGAGCTCCGCCCCGCTGTAGCCTGTTAGCTTCACCGTGTGTCCTGTGAACGGCCGAGCTGAGCAAAACTCACTGCGGACCCTGACTGGAGTTTGTTTTGTGATTCACTTTGAAAGGAAATGGTGAGTAAAGATGTTAAATTGGTGTGTAAGTTCTGTGACTGCGACAGCGCGGTTTAGCTAATAGCTGACTAGCTAACTAGCAGAGCTTATGCACCTTGAAGAGATACGAGGAGAGTGTTCACAGCACAACAAGGGAAATATGATGTAAGTGTGTTAATGAACGTGTGTTGAGGTAAAATCGGCCGTAAATGAGTCGGGTTACCAGCTAACGTCAATAAGAATACAGACGACGTGTAGCTTAGCAGACTAGCAGCTAGTCAGCTAACAGCCCGACGGGTTAAAGTGAAGTGTTAACGGCGCTTTATCCTCTCCAGCCTTTTCAGCTCAGTCTGAGGACAAACCTGCTAAACACTGCTCAGACTGACTCGCCCGGGTGTAATGTTAAGCTCATTGCCTTCAGGAGAAAATTGGGCTAGTGAGATAATCACAGGTGGTACAAAAATAACTTGACTGGGCAGTTAGCGTTAGCTGTCTGAATTTAATCACCCGGACATTTCGAGAAATTTCCACCAGTCCTGTTGAACCTCCAGACTAGGGCTGACACTTATTTTCCTTTTGGTCCGATATCAAGTCTTTACTGTACTCATGTTAATACTGATACTGTTGAATGTATATATTGTGTATTTTTACTATGATGGCCCCAAAAATCTCGACATAAACCTGTCATGTCATTATGACTTAACATTACTGAAAAAACAAAACTCTCTATTTCACAACAGAATCCAACTTAAAAGTTAAAATGTGTCAATTAAAAATGAAACATTGTTTAGGGCTGTTGTAGTTGTTTTCAGGAAACATCAAAGAGAAACAGCAGCCAGCAGATGTGCATGTGGAGGCGAGAGGGTTAAAATAATCAATGTTTTCACATAGGATTGATTTTAAAAAGAAACATCAAGATCAGAAGTATTAATATTTCAGTATCAACCCCCTACGTCCATACTCCAAACGTGTTGAAATCAGAGGACACTTTGAGGTAGACTCTTTAACATCTGGAAGAGGAGGGTTTAACTGGTAAAGATGTATGAAGTCAGTCTGACTGTAAATTTCACCTGAGCTTGCTGGCATCAGACGAAGTGTATACTGCTGCCAGCACTCCTCCTCCTCCTCCTCCTTCTTCTCTCCCCTGCATTGAACCAAATCATCGGCCGTGCTGCAGCACCCTGACACTGGATCTGCAGTAACTCTGAGGCAGCCAGCAGCTGCCTTTGACGAGCTGAATCATGTCAGCTGCATGGATTTGTGCAAAGGCCTCCACAAGACTCCTATGCAGAAACATTCTCCTAAAAAAGATGGTCTTTTGCTATTTAAGAGACCTGTTTGAAGTCATATCCTCTGTTTCTCATTGTTTTAAGGGCCTATTTGAAGTCATGTACTATTTTCAATCTTCAGAGGACATGCTGTCAAGTCTTATACTCAGTACTGGGGGTGGTTCTCTGAAAAGCACATTTTTAACCATTCTCTTTTCTGTGCTAACATACCTGATCTATTCAGACATGTCTGCAGGTCCAATGTAAAATAAAAGAAGAAACTCTGAACACCAAACATGCAAAATTGTGTTTTTTGAAACTGTGTTTTTGTGCAGCACACCTTTAGACACTGAACACTTCTGCTTGATAACTGAAGTATGTACATGGGGGAGATAAAATGCTAGCACACTCAACATCCTTCTGATAAAGATACATCTGCTGTTCTTTGATCAGTCTAGTCAAATTTGGTGTGCTCACTCAAAGCAAGCCCACTCAGACATAATTGTAAGCCTGATAATTTCCAGCTGTAGGGTACCTTGGAGTTTACTTTTGAATCTGTGGCATGCTTGCTCCACATTGGAATAAGACTCGGAGGTCTTGAGGACTGATGTTGCATGACAAACATTTGTCCCCTTATGCCCTGCTTGCACTGGAATTGCTGCAGTCATTAAAAATGCTGTTTAAGGGCTTTGACCAAAGCCTGCCTTTTCTGAAAGGAAGAATAAGCAGGGAGATGCCTCTCAGCTGCTGAGATGGCATGCCATCTCCATCTTGGCTAGGTGTTTCACTTTTAAACCGTACCATTGAAATGAATGGTTGTCAAACTGGAAAACTATTATGTGACATTTGCAGTGTTAGCAGTTTGTAAAGATGACTTGATATTTCATTTCTTGTCAGATGTTGCTGGATGAGTGACTGATTAAAAGTAATTTATTTCTTCTCTGTAGTCAGGTTCAGCTATTTTATCAGTTTTCTCAAGAACACATACAGAAGAATTTGAAATTGTTTAATAGTTGCACAGTTACTGTATCTTAATCTATATTAAGGTTAGTTGTGGACAGTGGGATTTCAGTAGTGGGATGTCACTAAGCTCCAGATGACATACATGCATTTAGATTTTGTTTGAAACCTAAATTGTCAGTAAGTAAAGCACATAATGAAACCGTCTGGTTTTAGCAGCTGGTTAATGAACTGTCACAGAGAAGTGCAATTTTGTGTGTGCTACATTGGTGACCCTCTTAGTGGCACTCTCTAATTATACCCGGCGTGGCTATTTCAGGCTGAGGAGAATTTATACACGTCCTTCACTGCACTCTCTAAGTCAGAGGTGTGTGCACGTGTGAGTGCTCTACAACTACGGTGTGATAGTGACCCTGCATTGTGGATGCATAGTGTATCAGCCGCTGATATATAATTTGCAGATAAATGGACAAGTTAAATCATTATTATGGACTGATAATTCCACTCAATAATTTTGTCTAGATTTTAGTTTGTATGTACAATGTGAATGGTTCTTTTAGTCCCCATAGCACCCTCTCTTGGGCACTTTGTGACTCAGTGTAATGGAGTCAAAATTTAACATGAAATTGACATTACATTGTTTACATTAAATAGTCTAAGTTACAGATGTGAACAGTATCACCACAATCAGTTTCTAATTAATGATAATCATATCAGGCCTGTAAATTCCATATTGGTGCATCTCTATACTGAATTGAGCTTCTCTTTCTCTCTTGCAGGCAGACCAGTTGACTGAGGAACAGATTGCTGGTAAGTGGACTCTGTCAGTGTTAATGCTCTAACTTTACATAACTTTGGTTTTGTCTAATGTTGCATTATTCTGCCTGTAATGCCAAGAGTAGTGATCTTCAAATCTTGTCCTTGGAGGATTGGTGATTTCCATGTTGTTAATGGCAAGTAACAGATTAATTAAAAATCCAGAAAATTGTCAGACTGCAGGTACTTCCAGGACTGAAGTTGAAGGTCTCTGCACTAGATCAACCAGATGTTAGAGAACATAACATGTGAATGCAGGACCTCTTAAGCATTTTTTAATGTTGTTAAGCTAACTTGTATGTACTTTGGGGATACAATATTATATTTATATTAATGTAAAGAGAGAATATTCCAAGTAATTTAGAACAATTTGGTATATTTGTCCTGAAATATGGAGTGTACTGGTTCAAATGGTGTAGAATAAATAAAACCTCAAAGAAGTATCTAAATGTTTTCAGACAGTAACAGATATGTTAACAGTGAGCGTCTTAACGCAAATGTTTGTGGATTCATATAAGCTTAATCTACTATGATCACTTGACATGCTGTACATTTTGAGTACTTGTACTAACGGTACTGTCAATTTATCTCCAATCTTCTAGAATTCAAGGAGGCATTTTCCCTTTTTGACAAAGATGGCGATGGTACCATCACCACCAAAGAGCTGGGTACTGTGATGCGCTCACTAGGCCAGAACCCCACTGAAGCTGAGCTGCAGGACATGATTAACGAAGTGGATGCTGATGGTGAGACTGGTTCTGGAAGTCCAGTCCTCAGAATGAAATGAACAGTTGTTATTCATCTTCTTTTGTAATCAATGGTTTACTTAAGTGTTGTGACCACATGTCCTCAGGCAATGGAACAATAGACTTCCCAGAGTTTCTGACCATGATGGCCAGGAAGATGAAGGATACAGACAGTGAAGAGGAAATTCGAGAAGCCTTCAGAGTCTTTGACAAGGTAAGGGACCATGTTTTTATCAGTGTGCTTTTCATCAGCTTGTTGTGCCAAGTTAAATGCTCACTAACTCAGGATGGAAAATGAGGCTCTTGTTAAATGAACAAGACTGGTTCCACATCAGTGTTTATAGAACAATGCTTCCATTAAGATGGAGTCTTCAGCTGAGGTCAAACTAGTGTGTTTATATCTTTAGCCCAAATTGATAGTTGTTTGATTTTGACCAAAATTCTCAGTTAAGATTTCATTGCTCCTCATAGGATGGAAATGGCTACATCAGTGCAGCTGAGCTGCGTCATGTTATGACTAACCTGGGTGAGAAGTTGACAGATGAGGAAGTGGATGAAATGATTCGAGAGGCTGACATTGATGGTGATGGGCAAGTGAATTATGAAGGTAAGCAATCTTTCCCAGAAGCACTCAGATTTTTCTTTCCAGAGTGCAATGAGCTTAAGTGTAAGCAACATATTTGCTTGTAGAAGCAAAAATTTCAACTGTTACTTGGGTTTGTACATGAGCCAGCTGCATTTCCTTTGCCTTTGGCAGCGTAGTGGAAAATAATTGATCTTAATATAACTGCTTGCTCTAAAGAGCTGAACAACAACTAGAACTCCAGTGAGATTTGCTGAAGAAGGAGCTAGGGTGCAGTGCTAATGCAGTGGTTTTCAGTTTAGAATGTAAATGTAAGTCATGCCCAATATTATTTATCTAATACTTTGTGTACAGCACTGGCTGTGAATATTTGGATATCCATCAATTTTCTGTAAAAGAAGAGAAGGAAGCTTCTATTTAACTGTACTGTTTGTTGTAGATGTGATGATTCAAATCCTAAAATCCTAATCTCTTGCATTTTTGTTTCTTTCAGAGTTTGTGCAAATGATGACTGCAAAGTGAAAGGTGTACTGCTTTCTGTCTCACTCTTACATTGCTTGTCCTAATAAGATCACTCTGTCTTTAGAAAAAAAAAACAATCAGAAGTTTACTTCAGCTAATTTTAAGAATTTCAGATTCTACAGACTCCAACCAGAATAGAACTAAAGTGTAATTTGTCAAGAATAATTGCAGAGTAGTCCCAGCAGATGTGAATGGACCAAGCATAACTGCATGAGCCATTTCGGAGCAAAAGTCTCCAGATCTGCCACAATTTGAGGACAGAGCGGCACACAAGTTGAAAATGAGTTGAAGTCCACATGTAAGATGGCACTGCTTTCCATGCGGTGAATATTTCTCCTCAAAATCATGAAAGGCAAAAAAACAAACAAAAACAGACAAAAAAAAAAAAACAAAAAAAAAACAACTTAAATGTTGTAATTGTTAAGGGTCAAAGTGCTGCATTCAATTAGAGAGAACAAAAATTGCATGTGCCCTTTGTGGTGAAGTCATGCTTTAACTCTAACTCCACCGTTCTGATCTAAAATTTGAAAGGTAACACAACTGGATGTTTCTACACAGGTACTGTATAATAAATCATAACGTACTTAAACATTTTCAAAATATGTATCACTGAAGGTTGATGGCAGCGCAAGATAAATATGGTTACTGAGTTGAAGGGAATTTCTTTGCTGGCCAGTGGTTAGACTGAACAGGTTCATCTTTATTGTAAAGAGGGTGATGTTCCTGTAGATGTCAGTCGACAGTCTTTACAGAGGCACTGAAGCTTTAAAAAGTACATGGACTGAAGAACTGGATATTGATTGAGTAATCTGAATAGCGTGACTGGAAAAGATGGAATCGTCAATGCTATTCTCAGTGTTAAGCTTTTTTAAATGTATTGTTCTTCACTGTTGATGTCTGGTGAACTTTGCATCGCCTGTTATCTAGCATGATCTGTGACTTTGTTTTAACCATGGTTTCGAGATGTGCCATATAATCTTCAGCCTCAATCTTCTCATAAGACAACTTTTAGCAAATTAGAGCATATATGAAATTGATTATATACATACAGTGTACAGTCTATTTGCACTTTGGTGTAAAATTACATGTTCAGTTACAGATGGGGACATTGCTTCTCCTTTTACAAGTCGTTTGTCTTTTGCTCTTGTGGTTTTTGTCAAAAGCCTCTCGTTAAGTGCTCTGAATCTCATCTGCGCTTTGCTTGCAGTATGACTGAGAAAATAAAAAACAAAATAAAAATTTAACCAGGGTCCATTACAGAGGGACAACGATGATTCAAATGACTTGGTCGTTTTGGTTACTCAGAGTATTGTTGGGGATCTTACTGTTGCGAACAATGGCGGTGCAGAGTTTTACTTTTCAGGATGGTCCTTTTAAAGATCAGATGTAGGAAAGGAAGAGCCTAATAGGGTCAAGGACTGCTCAAGATGTGTATGAGTAATACGCGCAATATATATATATAAATGTTTTCCAATAAAAATAAATATACCTTTATGCTCGCATTCATGTTTTAACTTGTCATCTTTTTAACATCTACTGTTTTTGACGGCTTTGGCAATGTGTAAATCTGTTGAGCACAGTTTCTCTCTGGATCATAGAACAAACTTACTGAGGCTGTTGAAGCTGGAATGGTTCACCCAGATATTTTTACTGACTTTTCTTACTTGCAGAATCAATTCTATAGGTCTTTTGATGGACATCCATTACTTTGATATTAGAGGCAGTCACCTCAACAACCACTAATGGTCAATATCCACCTACATGACTGTATCCTGTCCACACCAGAACTTTCACCACACATTAGCTATTGGGGGGGGGGGTTGTGAGGTGAGGGACAATTTTTGAAGATGGAAATGATTAGGGGTAGGAAAAATTTAGCCAGGACGTCAAGGGAACACCCCATGTCTTTTGGTCCCTGACCTCAGAATCTATAATTTGGCTTTATACCTCATCCAAAACTGTTTATATACAGTACAGTGCCCCTGTCACTTGGATCCACACATAACAATGCCACTTCTGTACCAACACCACTTGGAGGTCTCCAGACCAAGTACTAACCAGACCTGTTTAACTTCATTAGATTTGTGTGTTATGTTGTGCTGGCAACTTGTTGGGGACAAGACATGTTTGGAGTCCAGATTTTGCACTAGAACTCAGTAGCTGCCTTAATTGTCCAATCAGTGTACTAGTACCTTCCTTCATCACCAAAACTCCTCTCAATTTTCTTGAGACCTTTTACAGACTAGTCGGTGTAATTTAGGACAGTACTCTTGTATCCCAGAGGCACAACAAGGTAATGTAGGTGAAAACTGCCAAATGTTATTTGTAAAATAAATGTCCAATTTGTATAAGGTTTTAAAATTACAATACTAGATTTCTAGCTCTCTTGTTGTATTTTTTATATTTTATTATTTATATTTTATTATTATTTAAACATTTTATTAAATTTGCATTTGTTTAGGACTGTACACTTTAACAACATTCACAGCTGCAGACCTAAGCTAACTAGTTTAGCCAAAGAGGCAAAAGTTGAAGTTAAAGCTGATCAACTACAGCTGAGGTAAGTTGAAAAATACAGCAAGTATGATTTCTGAGTGAAGTATTTCTGAACTCATTTTCTCATTCCCAACAGCTGAGAAGATAATTGCTGCATTTGACCCTTTTTAACACAACGGCTCAGGTTTTCAGAGTGCACAGGACCTCATTTAATGTGAGACAGCTAGTTTAAATAGTAATTTAGATAAAAACCCAAAATAAATTATTTAAATTGTGCTGAGTGTACTGTAACACATCTGAGTGGAAACAGCATTTAGTTAACTAAATAAAGAAACAAATAGGATAACTAAAATATATAACTACAGTATTTGTATTGCTCTAAACCTGTGTTTAGTAAAAGAAGTGCTATGACTTGAATCATTACAACACGTCCTAGGGCTGGAGAGTCAACTCCAAAAACGTTTCCTGCTGCAGTACTACTTTGGCCTGTATTTGTAAAGATATTCTTGATTATTAATCCACTAGGGGGTGCTGTTTTATAATGTACACGTAGTGATTTGAAATTGTCCCAAGATCTGTTTCTCTACTTTCTGAAGTCAAATGAATCAATTGGATTTTTATCTATGGACAGTGAATGTGAAGGCAGTTTCAGACATCTGTAAGAGCTCATATAGAGATTTGTACTATAACTATCACAATTATTCTTGACCAGTTGACTGCTGATGACCAAAGAGGTGCCATTTGCTTCCAGAACTAAAATTAACTTTTTTTGTTTTCATTTTTTACTTAATCATACACATTTAAATATTCAAAATGTGTTCTGGTCAATCTCAGGCAAGTTTATGTTGTCTTTTTTATAAGATTTATGTGAGATTTTTTTATTTAAGACAATGACAATGTACTTTTATTTTACATCAATTTTTGGTCACTGCTTAGTGCCCAATCTATTATAAATCCAGCTATTAACAGTAAATTAAATCCTCAGGTATTTTTTTCAGAGTAGAGTGAACAAGGAGCCCAGAAATTAGTTTATTTTATTTTTATTTCTTTCTTTTTATATATTTATATTATTTTAATTTTATTTTTAAAGAAGGTGTTGTAGACTGTGAGAGTTTTGGTCCTGGATGTGGAGAACAGCTGGTTGAGCTTTAAGAATTCATTATTCGGTGAGGTCACAATAAATGCAGGAATTGTGGGAATGCTGTTATTGTAGAGATAATTATAGATTATTATTAGAACATTTTTAGATATTCTAGTTAGAATAAAATGTTTTTGAGTGAACAGACTTAAGCTTCCAATAAAGTTACTAACTTGAAAAATACTGTTAGTAATGAGTGAAAATTTGAGTTTTTTTATTTAACTGTACTAAGGCTGTATGTGGCTGATATGATTTATAGTAATTATTGAATATGTTTAGATTGGATAACTCTAAAGACTGAACATTGTTTATTTCTTACTGTAAACTTACACTAATAGTAGTAGTAAGTGTAGAGTTGAAGGTGGTACAGGACAGTGAGCCTGACTAGATCTGGAATAAAATGACAAGGATAACCTTTCAATGGAAAATCACGTATTACAGCATTCCAGCTGCACAGATTTAAAAATAGTGTATTATTCAATATTCAATAGTTGTCATGACTGCAGACAGTTGTCTGCTACTGTCATTGAAGCTATTTATAAAAACTACAAATAGTGATGGAGTACAGTTAGTCTACAATTACCTTTGACGCAACAAAACCTTTGAAGAATGGTATGCTTAAAGGTGTGGCAACCAGAGTGTAAGTGGGATAACAACATTTGAGGTTTGCTTTTATACCAAATTCATGGATCACTCCACAATGTGAAGCCTTTCTTTAATACTGAAGCAGTGCATTATATTGTAGTCTGTACTGTTGGTTTCATGCTATGTGCATGCTATAAACAGCTAACTAGTGATTCGTGACTGGTTTCAGAGGAAAGCTCAGGATCCCAAGTTCTGATAGATCAGAGCCACCTACCCACCCAATTTTTCTCTCTCAGGCCTCGGCTGCCAACAGCAAGCAGCATGACCGGGATTCAAACTCACAATCCTCTGATCATAGTGTCAACTGAGTCACTCGCAGTGTACTCCACTTAATTTGAATCAATACAGAACCAGATAGATATAAGGTACTAGTCATTACATATCGCAGAGTAAATATAACACTGAGTTGACAGAATAAGAATCAACTCCTAGCACATCAATCCTCAGAGTTGGTGGCCAAGAATCTACAACGATTCTGAGTCAAAGAATTCTTTTGGAGTTGATTCCCCAACAGTCCCAATTAAATTTACTTTATGAGTTTAACATTATTATTTAACAACAATTGTTCAGTGAGAAGATATCAATGTGCTGAAGTTTTAGCTTGGATGTGGCGTTTTTCATTTTTCAGTTCTCTGAGGTCATAATTCTGAGGATATATAGGATATGAGGGTATATACACATCAGGTTTTGAATTTTTTTTTCTATGACAGGGTGCGATAGAGGAGAATCACTAGGCATCACTGGTGCTTTATCACTAACCCTGTAAAGCTGCTTTGTGACATCAGTTGTAAAAAGTGCTTTATTTGACTTGACTTGACTAGGAATCCATTATTCCCACAGAGAAAATCCTCTTGGGTGGGTAAATCACCTTGGATGACAATACTTCAGTGGACTATGCCTTAAAGCCCACCTCAGAAATATCCACTCATGAGTTTGGAGGTCGTAATTACAGCATGATGCACATTCAGGTGGTTTTTGGTTGGAGAAAATTAATACTTAAATGATAATCAATACCTACAGTATGCACATGAGAACACATTCTGGGTTCTTCTGCTTAGTAGTTATTGCTACTCGTCAATGTAAGTGCAAGCTGTGTCCAAAATGCATATAAACTTGAACTGGACAGTAATTATTAAGTGCCATGTCAAATCTGACTCTTGGTGACCATATGAACATCCATCCATTATCCCACCCACCCTTATCAGGGTCACGGTTAGTCCCCCACCCCCTCACTGGACGCAGGGCAGGGCATTATACTATCCATATGACCAATTATTTTTTTAATCCAGAATATCATGTCTTCTGTTTGGGTTTTCAGGATTCTTCATGGCTTGGTAATAATTCCTCTGATTGTATGTGATTGTATCTTATCTTGTTGCTGGTCCTCTTCCGCTTTTACAGCATAACCTTCTCCTCAGGTGAACTGGTTTTTAATGTGTCCAAAAGAAGCAAGCTTCAGTTTATCAGTTCAGCACTAAAGTTCAAAGACGTCACTATTATGTGGCTTGCGGTGGTTTGCAGCGGAGACTTATGTGATGCCCCCTTTGACGTTTGGGGCCCCACGGTGCAGTGCGTGATCCACGTTGACCCTTCCACTCCGGCCCCAAACATTACATTACATTTGAAGATTGTCCCCAGTTCATTCATTCTTGATCTGCTGAGTGCCAGTGTATTGTTTGGCTGCTTTATCTGCTAATAATCATGCAAAAAATCTACTGTAGGGGCTTCTGCCAGCAGCCAAAAATATACATTGTAACTGCCAGCAACTCAGAAACTCTGAGCTAACTGAAAAAAAACTAGTTTCCCCACTAATATTATTGGGGCAGCTGTGGCCTGGTGTTTAGGGATCAGGTCTTGTGACCAGAAGGTCTCCGGTTCAATATACAAGCAGGTTATGACTTGACCAAGGCACCTAACCCCCTGCCCACAGCTGCAAGTGTGTGTGTGTGTGTGTGTGTGTGTGTGTGTGTGTGTTTTTCACTGCACACATGGGTTAAATGTGGAGGTCAAATTGTTGTGTGCAAATCACATTGGCAAAGCTGAATCTATTATAATCTAGTAATAACAACATTGTGGTGGCATTCATGTGCTAGAAGGCAGCAGTAGGTGCCAATGATATTATTTTCTGATTTTCTCTACTGTTTATGCCAAAGCGTTAAAGAATGAAGGCTATTTGAGTGGATTCCAGATGAAAATGTTAAGGGCGTTCACAGACTGGACCTTAATAACAGATCTTGGGTGTATGCAGTGTTATAGAGTTAACAGCCAGCTATGAGGTCACCTTAAATGCATATGGTTTTACTAAAATGATGCCAGATGATTCAGGAAGCTGTAAGTTTAGTCACTGATCTGATTTATGACTGCATAACTCATGAGGAATGGTTCATCCAGAGCTCATATTTACTTAATTTTCCTTTCACTTTAGGT
The DNA here is from genome assembly GCA_036984385.1 of Crenuchus spilurus. NCBI lineage: Eukaryota > Metazoa > Chordata > Actinopteri > Characiformes > Crenuchidae > Crenuchus > Crenuchus spilurus. The sequence goes on from BRDA01063672.1 coordinate 12,127, forward strand.
GCAGTTGATCAGCTAAGACATGTTTGGAGTCCAACTTTTGCTTCTTTAGAACTGGAACCATGAGGCTAAGATTACTCACAACTCGGCAGTAAACAGCTCATTCGATCCTATAAAAACATCAACAAAACATCTCGCAACTTGCTCAAACCTCATCCGGATCTTAGTGAAGGTCTCAAAAACCCACTGCTATAGGCAGCCATGACACACAGTTTAATAGTAATTTTGTGTCCTAAAGCACATCCACTAGTCTGTGAGATTAAGATCCGTGTGAGGTTTGAACAGATGGGTGACACATTTTTGCAGAGACATGAGGGCTGTTTTGGTGACTATTGAGTTGTAGTCTTTGTTAGCAATGTTAGCCTCATGGTTCCAGTTCTAAACGAAAATAAGCAACATTTAAACTCCAAACACGTCTTGATTGTTGAACAGCATCTGAAGTTCTGTAAGTGGAGAACTGCAGTAAATAAGCTTTTCTGGGTGAACCGTTCCTTTAATAGTAACAACTTCTGGAAAACCTCTGTACATCAGATCTTCCACAACTGCAAGTAACATGAGATGCAGAATATGGCTCACAATCATGGTAGGACGTAATGGAAACAGTGGAGGCCTTTGTTCTTAAAAACAAGACGCTCCTGCTGTGAGTGTGTCCTGTACAGGCTTCAAATAGCCCATCACTGTCTGTTTATTGATCTTAATGGCAAATGGAGGAGCAAACAAGCTGCTTCTCACTCATTGCGCACACACAAATATAAAAGACTCAGTGATTTTAAGAGTGTCTGGGTAAACCTGTCAGTATGACATACAGATTATTTTGATCATTAAGTAGAATTCAGGATGTTGAAAAGGCAGAGCAGATGGGTTTGATTGAACAATAAATACAAATGACTTTTAACAATCTTTAAACACTGTAATGGGAAGAATAAACTGTACAACAGGCTGGTAGTTGGATAAATTCTACATTATCACTCAAGTTGCCAATTAATAGTTTATCATGAAAGGAAATATTACACTCACTGGCCGCTTCATTAGGTACACATACTTTGTATCTACACATGTGCGTTTTATCTACACTGACCATACAGGTGCACTTTGTAGTTTTACAATTACAGACTATAGTCCATCTTCTCAGTATACTTTATTAGACTCCTTTCACCCTGTTCTTCAATGATCACGACCCCACACAGCAGCTATTATTTGGGAGGTTACACACCTAAATGCAATCACTCAATTTTGGCAATCGTTAATATCAGCTTTGTGATTTGTTTTTCACACATTATATATATTTATATATGTGTGTGGGTGTATGTGTGTGTGTACACACTCACTAGTTTCTGCTCCTCAGGCTGTTTTTGAACTGGTCACGTCACGTTATTCAGGTTTCTCTTGCATAGAAGTTCAAAAATGTGACAAATGGTGCTTCTTGAAACTCTTAACATACTGAAATTGAGGCTCTCACCTTTTCTCCTGACTATATCTCTTACAGCTCTTGTTTTTGACTGTTGTTGTTGTCAGATGTGATTTCCTAGATGTAGGATTTTAAGTTTCTTTTTGTCTCCCCAACTTAGTCTTATGATCCCTCATCTTACTGTGAGAGTGACGCACAGAAAGTGACATGAACTTTTCTCGCCCACTTCCCAGCTGCCCTTTTCACCCCAGCCACATCTCTGGGGTGTTTGGAATATTCTGCACATTGCCTTTCAGATGCTGGGAGATGGAAAAAAATGAACCGGAGAGAGAACTTTAAAGCACCTTTAAAATAAGAACAATATGAAGTACTATGACAGTAACTCTGTGGTTATCATTTCCAAGTTCTGAGGAGCCCAGACTACTCATTTCCAAGGAACTGACTGATTATTAAAGGTCCCGATATGTGGAACATTGAATTGTATTGTTCTTTTGGATCTTTGTGGCTGGATTAATCACTTAAAATGATGGAGGGATGGATGCTCTTTTGCCAAGTTTGCTGTATGTATACATTGTTTACTCTTCTCATTTCATGCATGTAAACCTTTATATAAACATTTACAGTCATATGCAAATGTTAGCACATCCCTGGTTAAACTCCACGCATTTATTGAACTTCTGCACACTTACTCTTTATTTATTGAATATAACATTAATATTATGGGTGGTGTTTATTTAATTTTTAAATAGCTGTTTTTTCGGACATGTTAAAATCAGAAAATAAATGGGAACTATGCAATAAAACCATCCATTATCCTCTTATCCTGATAAGGGTCACGGTGAGTCCCCTACCCACTCGGTGGGAGCAGATCAGGGCATTACAGACTATCTTAGCCAAACCCAGGACAGGGCACCAATCCATCGCTGCAGGGCTGTGCAGAGACCTTTGGAGGGGCAGGTGCTCAAAGTCAAAAGGGGGCACATGGAGCATGAATTTGAAATATCAAATTGGGGATATTTTAAATGCAAAGAAAAGCAATAAGGGAGGTATGTTCTTCTTACATTATATATACTACTACTAATAATAATGCTAACAATAATATCTGTGACTGGATGCTCTACAATTTAAGCTGGTGTCAGGTTGTATAGGGAGGGGGCTTTATGCCAGACGTCGGGATGGAGCTTTTTGGGGACCTGGCAACCCTGCAACTGCTCGCAGATCTGCTCCCCACCGTCTTTGTAAGTCTACCCTTTAGTAAGTAATCCTGCAAAGTGTGAAAAACGCAAATGATTTCTTTTAAACAAACAATTAAACATAAATGTAATAAAACGATAAAGTGCAAAAGTTCTCATCCTTCACCAAAAACAACTCTGATTTAATGCAATTTGTAAAACTTTGGGGTTTGTTTTCGGCTGAAGTAATTTGTGAATGGTAAACGTAACTTGTGAAGTGAAAAATAAAAATGAGTAGCGAAAATGTAAGTATTGCATTTACAACCAGTATTTGTCATTTATGATTGTTTTTAATTTACGATTTTACAGTTTCATTTACAGATTTACATTTATGATACTTAAAACTTACGTTTACAATACCTGTTTTACGTTTACGCTTAAGTTGAGCCTGTTTTGAAGCCATACAGTTGTGCTCTCTCCATATGTAGCAGCGCCTAGATGCAGGGCACGTCGTGTGATCACGTGACATGATCATGTGACCGACCGAGGGTAGATCTAAATTATAATTTTTTTTACAATTATTATTATTTTGGGCAACACAGACAGACATTCACACATACACTTAAAAAAAAAAAAAACATTTTGACAAAAGGGCACTTTGGGCAGAAAGTACCAAAGGGGCTGGTGCTCCAGCACCCTACACCCCCCTCTGCATCGCTGGGTACACACACAAAGACAAGCCAAGTTTACCTGAAGAGTTCCCAGTTCACCTGACCTCCATGTTTTTGGACTGTGGGAGGAAGCCCACACAGACAAAGGGAAACTGGGAAACCACACAGACATGGAAACTCCACCCAGATGGGGATTTGAACCCAAGATCTCAGCACCGAGAAGTGAATGTACTAACTACTATGCCACCCTATGCACTAAAACATGCAGGAAAAATGTTGTATTTAACTTTAAGTTTTAACTTATTATAAACAAAATATTTTAACAAGAAAAATACAGCAACCCCCACCCCTCTCTTTGTGAATCCATGTGAGCACACATCCTCAGTGCCGGTGAGTTCAGTAAGTGATGTTAGTTCCTCACTCTGTATGTTAGTAATGTTAGGTGGGGTGTAGATAAATATCTGACTGTTTTATAGGATGTTAATGTTGCACTTTTCTGGTTGTCAGTCAAGCTCTATTCACTGTGTGGACTGGACAGTGAAGAGAGCTCATGTTCCACTGATACAGCCCAGCTACCCTAGTACTGTCAGACTGTGTATTAGCTCATTAATCTTATTGAATTAGAATGAAAGAACAGAAGACATGATGAGATAAATGAGGTCCACTCATCTCCTAACACATTTTCCCTAAACAGTAAGTGATTTCGCTGTAGAATAGTTCATGTTAACAGGCTTAAAGCAGAGCTGTCTCTATATTATATTGAAATGACCAATTTAGGCATTGATTTCTGTTTTTAGTTATTTATATTAAAGCAGATAATAGAGAAAATACCTGCTGCTGTGAATGGAAATGTGTTTGTGCCCAGCAGTTTTGTTACCATCATATCTGCTAATAAAATGTTTGAAATGAAAGTAACACACTTGTCACATCATATGTGTTCATTGTATCCTCTGAATCTGTAAATGAACTTTATAATATTGATAACATATTAGCAGAATTAGTGTGTGATTTCAATCTGACCAGCCCACAGCAGTTGAATATTCTATTAAAATGCTATAAATTGACATTAATCTATTTATTAGTCTGATATTAGACTAAAATACTTGTTATTTGTTAGATTTGCCAATTGGTTTGTAGCACAAAGAGGGAGTGAGGAGAATGGACAGCAAGAAGCAGGTGATAAAGTTGACAGTTAAAGTTAGTGAAGCGCACATTAGTGATAATGCCATGGCAGCTTTTTTTGACAGTCTGTGCGGCTGCTATGCTCACTCTACCCTCATCCCTAAAGCTCTGTTCCTAGAATGATCCCGGATGGATGCCCACAAAGCAGGAGAAAACTATAGGAAGATGTCAACTCGATTCAATTAAATTTTTGTAACCAAATCCTTTCAACATCTTCACCTTCTCCTTCTCTTAAAAAAATTAAAACATGGTTATGATATAGCTTGTGGTTTATGTACCAGCCTTGTGACCAGAATTTCACTAGTCCCCCTGAACTGAGGAGAAAGGCACCAAAACACCAATTTATCTCTGGATGCTGTAGATATAGTTGCCTACCATTCCGGACAAGTGTGCTCACTGTCTCCTAAATCACTAGTGTGTATGTGTGTTTCACTGCATGGATGAGTTCAGTGGAGGTCAAATTCCTTTGTGCACAAGGACATTGTGTCACTTTCACTTCACATCAGTGGGTGAAAAAAAAATGCCTTCTACAACAGGATAGTGATCCTAAACATACTTCAACATCCACAATGGACTACCTCAAAAGGTCCAAACTGAAGGTGTTGGCATGGGCAGCACTGTCCCCCTAAACATTATCAACAATCTGTGCATAGACCTCAAAACAGCAGTGCATGCAAGACGGCCCAAGAATTTGACAAAACTAGACCTGAAAGACTCTTAGCTGGCTGCAAAAAATGTTTACAGCTTAGCTCTTCACAGTAACACATTTTGATCAGGTGTGCCCAAACTTTTGCATGCCACTGTACATCAGTCTACAGCCTCGGTGTGTTTAATTGTAGTAGAGCGAGGTTGAAAAATGCTATAAAAGTGGATCAGAACCTTTTTTTAAGAATATTATTTAAGCAGTCCATGAGAAGAAGAAATATGTCAGATATTGAGTTGTACCAGGTGCAAAAGATGAGAACAAGCACCAAAAACATGCATAGGGAACACAGTAGAGTGTGTTTATGATGTCCAGAAGTTTTGTTATCCAGTACAGTCTTTATCAGACTGAGGTCAGAAAGGCACTGAAATGTTATATGATGACTGGCTTTTTAAAGAGATGATGACATCTGTTTCAGCTTCTGAACATCTTCATGTCCATTATGCAGACAGAGATAATGATGGTACGTCTATGATGCACACAGTCCTAATAAACATTCACTCGCTACCTCACGCTTTCCTAATGATGCCAGCATTTGATATGAACTGCAGAGATAACTTAATTGCCCTGAGTCATGGAAAAGAGAAACCTGTAAACACATCTACGCTACTGTGGTTCACTCATGCTCACACTCGATGAAGCACAACTGAGTTATTTTAGGTTTTCCAGTATGAAGATTCTTTCATTCAGATTCACTTGTTGGATTGGTTGGTGGGATTATTGCACTGCTACCAGAATCATAAAAGTAATGTTATTGTTCATTGGCCCGGTTTTCATCTGCTTGCCCACGTGACTCACCGCTAATGTAATTCACATGTAAGCTCCACTATGTGTTTGTACAATAATCTACACTTACATCTTGGGAACTATAAACTATGCATACTTTATGCATAACTATATGCTACACAGTTATATCAGAATATTATGACTACTGTGAGGGTGTGATCAACATCAAGGCAGATTTATAGACTTGCTAAGACTTCTGGGTAATTAGGAATGTACTCTCTGGAACCTTCCTAGGGGGTAAGACAGAGGTATTATAGGGGAAGTATGTAAAAATGGTAACATTTCTCTTTTTATTGATTAATGAGCCATTGTCTTGATTAATGTACTGTTGTAGTACATTGATTGTAGTTAAATAGAAGTCTTATATTGAGTAGTAATGATAATTAAATTCCGCAATTCCAAATGGTTTGGACCAGCAGGTTAAAAGAGTGCTGTTAAGGTTACTGGGGAGTCTGTCTCTGTTTGTTAATTTGGCCAGAGGCTAGGTGCTCTTGTTGCACATGTTTGGGCCCATCATCTGTACAGTTATTGGATGTTCAACCCTTGAAGAGCAGCCTACTGGTTAAGGAACTAGTCTGGTAAGCTGAAGGTTGGCGGTTCAATACCTGGGCAGGTCATGACTAGAGTGCCTTTGAGCAAGGCACCTAACCCCCCAATTGTAAGTTGCTTTGGATAAAAGTGTCTGCTAAATGCCTCCTATATAAATGACATTTTTACTCCTGAATAATGCCTCCTTTGCCTTGATGACCGCTGGTTTGGCATGAACTCTGCTGAGCTATCACAGATGTCACTTGTGAGGGTTTGCTGCATGTATAGGTAAGTGAGCAATAGTCAGTTGAAGCAGTTTGTTAAACCATCATCATGGTCAAAAGATGTGATGTGACTGATGTAAAAAAGGCCATGATAATAGGCTAAAGGGTGAAGGGATTAAATCTCAGAAACTACTGTTTGTCAGATGTTCTAGAGCCATTTTAGTGAAGATGTACTGAGAATGGTCTTCTTGTACACTGACCATCTCCAAACAGCATAACAGTGGTGCCCCACAGGCCAATGATGCCAGATGGAAACGATGACTCTGGAGAGTGATACAGAGCAATCAACGCACCACAGTGAACCAGTGAATCTCTGTAATGAATACACGACTAATGAAGAAAGTGTCAGGGGTCATCTTTGAGCAAACACTGCGAGCCAAGGGCTGATTATTCCCATTATTAGGAAGGTGGTTGTAGTATTCTGTGTATGAACTACACTATATACGTCATGCTGGTGTATTTGTGTTCAGGACAATTTGAGATTGTCAGAGGCGTAACTGACTTTGCCTGACTAGTTCATGTTTACAGAGCATTTCTTTGCCTCACGTCTCCTTACTTTCCATTAATGTTGGGCAACTGCTGACATCACAGAGCATTTCTACTGTTATTCATTCCATTGTGTAGAGGACCCCAGATCCACATGCCTCCTGAATGAGCCTTCATGTGGTAATGACTTCTATAAGAGAAAATAAGTTAATTTTGGCACATTTGAATGCACACTTACTCTTTATTTACTGAACATACACAGGAGAAATATAAATGTGTAAAAGTAAAATATGGCATACTTTATTTTCCCCCAATTTTTAAAATAAAAAAGTAAATAAAAACAATGACTCAAATTTGCAGTTTCTATTTAATTTGAAAATGTGAAAATATTTTAAATTGTTCCCTGTATCGGTGAACTTACATGTTAATGTGTTGTAATGCACTGAACAAAATATACACAAAATGCCTTTTTCTCTCAAATATTGTTCACAAATGTGTCTAAATCTGTGTTAGTGAGCACTTCTCCTTTGCCAAGATAATCCATCCACCTCACAGGTGTGGCATATCAAGGTGCTGATTAGACAGCAAGATTATTGCACAGGTGTGTCGCAAGCTGGCCACAATAAAAGGCCACTCTAAAATGTGCAGTTTCATCACAGCACAATGCCACAGATGTCACAAGTTTTAACTGAATGTTAATTTCTCTACCATAAGCCATCTTCAAAGGCGTTTCAGAGAATCTGGCAGTACATCCAACCAGTCTCACAACCGCAGACCACGTATAACCATACTAGCTCAGGACCTCCACATCCAGCATCTTCACCTCCAAGATCATCTTAGACCAGCCACCCGGACAGCTGCTGTAACTGACGGCTTGCATAACCAAAGAATTTCTGCACAAACTGTCAGAAACTGTCTCAGAGAAGCTCACCTGCATGCTCATTGTCCTCATTGAGTTCTCCAGCTGATTGCAGTTTATCATTATATCTGACTTGAGTGGGCAAATGCTCACATTCGATAGCGTATGGCACATTGAAGAGGTGCTTTCTTCCAGTTGAATGAATCCTGGTTTTCACTGTACAACACAAATAGCAGACTGTGTGTATGGTGTCATGTAAGTTAGGTTCCAGGTTTGGGTTGATGATTTGGTTAGGACCAACGATAGTGTTAAAAACTGGTTTTAGGATTTGGTTGAGGTTACAGTTAGAGAGTTTAGGATCAGGATGACTCTAATTTTGTGAATGTAATTTAAAGGTAAGCATCTACTAAGCATCAACTGAATAAACTTTAGCAATAAACACTAAGCAATACTAAGCAATAATAAAAAAAACATAAATAAAATGGTAAGTACAGGTAGAACTGTATATGTTTATTTTGGACTATTCTTCTGTCCAATGTTCTGACTATTTTCTCTGCCAAGTGCATTCATTTGTTATAATGGGACACATTGAAAGCCATTATATTTTTGTGTACTTGTTCTACAAAGACTACATGAGGAGTAATCTAAAAATGAGCTATTTTTAATAATTTGTTATTGGCTTTTATAGTCATAAATATACATGCATTGGTCATTTCAGCCCATTCCAGTGATAAGACAACACATCTGCTATATTGTCAGTGGCAAGACTGGCCTATAAATAAATAAAAATAAACAGGGGATCTGCTGTTTTTCTGGAGAAAAAAACACTATGTTTACATTTCTTACAAGCATTTCAAATAGTCATGTTTATATTCAGTGGTTTATGATCTACATTGAGTACAAAGAATTTGGTCTTCAGCACTGAATTACAAAAAATATTAGCCATTTTTGTATATTTACTGTCAGTATAAAAAGAAAACAACTTAATATAAAAAGAAGCTTGGATAACATTAGCTAGACTGACCTAGTTTGCATAGGTGTTATGGTTACCATAACACTGATATAGACTGGTGATTAATTTTTAATTTTTTTTACCAGATCTACTTCATGTATCCCACTATACAGAATTAATAGACATTGGCCAATCACTGGGGTATAAATTACAGTATTGCTCTTGTTGTTAGTGAATTCTGGTTTAATTGTGCTCCTGGATTAAATATTCTGCTCTGTGTGACCATTTTCTGACCTTTACAGATACATTAATAGTAAGTATCTATAAAGTAATAGAAAGTAGTAAGTAATTAAAAGATAGTATCATCTCCATAACCATAGCATTTGTACTGTTCTCAGCTTTTCCAGCATGGTAGCCTCCCACTGTGTCCAGTGTAATCTCAATACACAAAGCCAACCATGTTTCCTAGAAATGTTTATTCTTTCTTTCAATCAGGCGAGTGTAATCTTCTGCAGGCAACACTGCATGAAAAACCTCAAAGTACACAAACGACGCCAAGTGCAATTCAGCATGAGAACAGCTTTATACATCACTGCACATGAAAATGTACTCAAATCATAAGTCAACACATACAGACCGTCTACATACACAATATCAAATGTCCACCGCAAACTGCATTCTTCTAGCAAGTACATTTATGGTGGTCACAATCAGGCATGCTGTAGATATTAGGTCCTACTTATATTTTACATGACAAATGATAAGGACTGTTATATTTTGTGTAAGGATTACTGATGCAGTCTTCACTGTAAGCACACTAAAGTGTATATGCCTGTTGTGAAAGGTTTGGATGGCTGTCTGTAAACTCTCCACTGTCGATATCAGTGCCTACCGCTTCTTCAAGAACTGTATATACAACAGCATCAGTCCAAGGTGATAGCAACCACATTCCAATACAACTTCACCCAAATATGGAAGGTACAAGTCCTGCTTCCAGTTTGTCTGCTATTCATGACTGCAATCAAGCATTCGTCTTTTAAAAAAGCAGCAATGTGGCACTACGGAAAGTTTAGTCTACAATGTCCCACGAGTAGAGCGAGGAGGTTAAGCAACCTCAAATACACCACAAAAACAATTCGTAAGAGTCTAACAACCAAAAAAAAATTGATACCACATGTTGTGCAAAGGCCCTTCTTCTTTGTTGCAAACACTGAACAACAGGAAAGTGCAAACTGCTTAGTTTGAGCTCCTAGATACAGGGGTTAGACAATGAAACTGAAACACCTGTCATTTTAGTGTGGGAGGTTTCATGGCTAAATTGGACCAGTCTGGTGGCCAATCTTCATTAATTCGGTCTCTTCACAAATCCAAGAATGCACCGCGCAACCGGCAATATCCGGTTCACCATTTTCTCTCGTTTATGTTTGTGCCAGCTACTACATACACTGTTTACAACTTTATTTGGTAAGTAAATACTTACGTGATATCTACTAGCTTTTGTAACTATATGCAGATAATATTTCTTTGGATATTAAACATCATATCTTGTTGTGTCAACTTGTATTTTCAATTTATGCAGTGGGTTTTAGTTTAAACACGTTGTTGCAAGCTATCGTGTTGCATGCTATCAATTCAATGTAGACCAGTGTGGCAACATACCCCTGTATGTTTGAATGATAATTTTGCTGTACTTGTACTTGTACATGTGCACTGACAATAAATTGATTCTGATTGATTCTGATTCTGATGTTTTAAAATCTAAAAAATGAAAACTATTCCAGTAACAGTAACACTGCAGCCTTTACATTTTTAAGATTCTCCCAACACATCTGATCCAACTAATGAGCAATAACAAGTGTTCCTGGGTTGAAATATTTGTTAGTGCAATATAACTTGCTGCGTAGGTGCTGGTTCTCTAAGGACCAAGACTGAGAACCACTATCATACATTATATATCCAAACAAAGTTTGTAGACGTTCAGGGTTTCATCTTCAAATGGAGTTTGTCCTCCTGTAATAACAGACTCTACTCTTCTGACAAGACTTTACACTAGATCAGTGGTCACCAACCCTCCTGGAGATATGCCTTCCCACAGCTTTCACTTTCAATCTAAATCTAACACATCTTGTTCAAGAAACGGTTGACTAGTGTTGAGGCTGAAGTCTGTAGCAGGGTTAGTGACGAGTTCACTAGATGTTTGAGCACTGCTGTGATTATATTCATTAGTCAGGTCAGGTATTGTTGTTGGATGACTAGCTTAATATCACAAACTCTACTCGAGCTCATTCTAAGGTTATTGGATGGAACTCCATTACTCCAGATTATAAATGAATACAAGCTTTATATGCAAAACTGAACACCTGTGCATTGGGTGCACCTATTCCTAAATCAGGTGTCTAAAAACTTTTGGACATATAATGTAAATGAAATGATACTATTCTTGTTTTATTCAGACATAGTGTAATCTGTCTAACCAAAAACCACAGCTTACACCAAAGTCAGGCAGCATTCACTGACACCCAGTTGCACCAGAGGTACACAATTTGAATTGCAGCTGAGTTTAAACACAAACCGTTTGAGTTTACAATCTACTCAAATATTACTGGTTGCTCCAAGACACATAGTTTCAATATAAATTCAACTTAGAATGTATGCACAACCTTCAACAGGTCTACATTCTCTTGTGAAAACCTGTGTAAATGGCTGGTTGATTTGATCAAAGGAAAAACAGCAAGAAAATGAAATTTAAGACTATTTCTAAAATATAAGTAATAAAGCTAATATTACCTTTCTGTTGTTCAGTGAATTCAAATAGTGATTACATTAGCTGCAGCTTCCCCAAAGTTAGTATTGTGGACAGGAAACACATAGAAAAATGGACACTTTGAGAACAGAACTTTACTATAAAACACAAATGATTTTTGTAATGTAACTAATACGACAAACAGACCTTAAGTGAAGTAAATATTGCATGAAAATAGAAAGATACATGATTTTACTGCATGTGGAGATCATCAGTTTATGTTGGATGGACTTACTGATTGGCTGCAGAGGGAAAACATCATTCTGTTTTCATCTATGATCACTTTACATGCTACTAGGTATGCTGTAGCATTAAGCTGGGCTTACACTGAGATCGTCTGCCTAGGTTTGCTTGAGGCCAAATCACACATTGTGTATGAATCTCTTTGGTGAGTTGGTTGGTTGATCTAGAACACAGTGTGGTGTTATCTATAGAGATCGTTTTAGTGTTTTTGCAACCAAAGATGGCCACCAATGAGAGGACAATACTGCATGATGTGAGACTCACAAAACAGCTACAAATACAGTATCGACCATGGCCAAACGTGAAACATATTCTTATTACCTCACTTTACAGGAGGAACAGTGCACACTGGACCCAGTCATGAACAGCTGCAAACTTTCCTTTTTTGCTTCTTGAAGCTTAGTTTCTTAAGAAGCAACATTGCCACAGTTATACCAAGGGCTTGGTACTGTTTATGGAGACAATGTCTGGAGCTCTTTTGTTGATGTTGCTCAATGTAGTCATTTCCTTTAATTGCAGGTCTATTGTTGCACAATCTTTATTGCTCAAATTGACTTTACAAACATAATATTGTACGATATTGAAGATTTTTCTGGTATCTTGTAAAATCTATAAGATTTAACAGACAGGGTTAACACACAGCGTAAACCCAGCTAAAGTCCCCATTCTTTGTGGATAGTTTTAAATGAACTACTCTTAACATAGGTTTAGAACTCTACACCCCAACTAATGGTTGAAATTATGTTCAGCTGGTGCAACTGGCTGCAGGTCTTTTAGCTTCTTGCAGCTGTGGCAACAAGGCAAATCCAGTTGTGTGCAAAAGTTAGTGCACCCCTGGTGAGACTCCATGTTTAGTGTAACTAAATGATCCAGACTACACAAATATCTGCACCTTTTAATGCCCACTTCCTCTTTTTTTAACTGAATTGACCATTTTGATAAATTGAAAATAATAAAATATGAAGCATTGTATGTTTTAGTACTGTCCTGTCCTGCACCCAGTGAGAGGGTAGGAGACTAAATGCGACCTTGATGATGATTAAGCAGGTGGGATAATGGATGAATGGATGGATGTAGGTTTTATTCTGTTCATAACAAAAATAGAAACTGTGCCTTCAAATGTCCCGAAGATATTTGATATTCATATGATTATTTCTGTCCCTGTATAGGGATCCTGCACTTTTCTCTGAGTGTGTTGGCTGCCCAGCAGCGATGTATTGGCAGCAGTTTGAAAAAGGGCGGAGTCTGACTTCACTTGCATCCGAGGAGGCCTGTGTTAGTCTGCACCCTCCTAGAATCAGGGACATTACAAGTGTTATTGAGAGTCAACAAACGGACGGATCAGTTGGCTACCACAACACATTGGGGAGAAAATCAGGTAAAAAGCAAACAAACAAATAAAAACATAATTCAGTTATGTCTAAAAGTGAAATAGTTTCAAGTTTGGAAGCAAGTTTCTTGCCATTATTACAAGAATGTTTCATGCTATTATTATGAAATGAACATGCATCAAATTTGGTACCTGTCACCTGGACTAGTGATACAGGGAATGGAGGTTTGTTAATTCATTACAACGATTAACATACTGTACAATATACTACAACAGTATTTAAGATGGCCTCCTGATTCACATGCCCAACCTTTGATCTTTTGTGTACAATCTAAGATAATATACAACCCCACATAAAAAATTGGGACAGTATAAAAAATGCAAATAAATGTGTTTCTTACATTTACTTTGATGTCTGTTTCATTGCAGACTGTATGAACTCAACATAGTGTGTGTTTTATCTGGCCGACTTCATTTAATTTAATATACATCTATTCCTGGATTTCAGACCTGCATCACATTTCAAAAACAATTTAGGTAAAAAAAACTAAATAATGATGTGATTTCAAACAGGTGATGAATTCATACAAAAGCTGTATCCATTAAAGGAGTTTTTGTTACAAAGTTGGGTAGTTGATCTACAGTTCTGCATATTTCTCCCACTACAGTGAATAATAATGTTAAATAATTTAAGGAATCTGGAGAAATTTCAGTGTCTAAAGGACACAAGTCTAACCTGAAAACCTGTTATTTCTGATCCCTCAAATGGCACTGCATTAAGAACATGTATTCATCAATAACTGATATAACCACAGGGCAAAGGATCACAGAGTGGAAATGTGTATTGTGGTCAAACAAATCAATATTCCAAATCTTTTTTGGAAGAAATGGCCACTGTGTGCAGCTCTGAAAAGTACACTGAGATTTTAGAACAACATACAGTGCCTTGCGAAAGTATTCACCCCCTTGGCATTTTTCATGATTTGCATCCTCACAACCTGGAGTTAAAATGGATTATTTGAGGGTTTGCAACATTTCATTTACAGAACATGTCTACAACTTTGTATATATGATTTACTTTTTATTATGAAGCAAACAACAAATAGGACAAAATAACTGAAAACTTCAGTGTGCATAACTATTCACCCTCCTAAAGTCAGTACTTAGTAGAGCCACCTTTTGCTGCAATTACCGCTGCAAGTTGCTTTGGATAAGTCTCTATGAGCTTGCCACATCTTGACACTGGGATTCTTGCCCATTCCTCCAGGCAAAACTGTTCCAGCTTTTTCAAGTTAGATAGTGAATAGCACTGCTGGTGAACAGCAATTTTCTAGTCTGACCACAGATTCTCATTTGGATTAAGGTCTGGGCTTTGACTAGTCCATTTCAATACATTCCTTTTAAACCACTCGAGTGCTGCTTTAGCAGTATGCTTTGGATCAATGTCCTGTTGAAAGGTGAACCTGCATCCCAGTCTCAAACCAGACTGAAACAAATTTTGCTCAAGAATATCTCTCTGTTGAGTACCATCCATCTTCCCCTTGACTCGGACCAGTTTCCCAGTTCCAGCTGCTCCCCACAGCATGATGCTGCCACCACCATGTTTCAGTGTGGGGATGGTGTTCCTAGGGTGATGAGATGTGTTGGTTTTGTGCCAGACAATGTTTTCCTTAGTGGTTGAAAAGTTTTTTCTCATCAAAAAATTTTGGTCTCATCAGAGCACCTTCTTCCATATATTTGGGGAGTCTCCCACATGCCTTTTGGCAAATTCAAAATGAGCCTTCCTATTTTTATCTGACCACTCTTCCATAAAGCCCAGCTCTATGGAGTGTACAGCTTGTGGTCATATGGACAGATACTCCAGTCTTTGCTTGGGAACTCTGCTGCTCCTTCAGGGTTACCTTTGTTCTCTGTGCTGCCACTCTGAGTAATGCCCTTCTTGCCGGGTCTGACAGTTTTGGTGAGCGGCCCTCTCTTGGCAGGTTTGTTGTGGTACCATGTTCTTTCCATTTCTATCTAATGGTAATTTATTTTATGGTGCTCTGAAGGATCATAAGACATTTGGATATTTTTTATAACCCAAGCCTGATTTGTACTTCTTAACAACCTTGTCCCTGACAATTTTGAGTTTTTATTTAAAAAAATGTCTATATGTAACATTTAAATTGTAATATAACAAAATAAGTAAAAAGCCAAGAGGGGTGAATACTTTTGCAAGGTTCTGTATTTTTCCAAGGGGCATCCTTGCATTTCAATGCAAAATCAGATGGTACAGGTACTGGACTGAATGTAAAACAGTAATGACTTGTCCCCAATACAGGATATGCAGAGTATTTTGCAACAAAAATCCCAAAATGTTTTACACCTTAAGACATGTGCAGCATGAGTAGGACACTTGAAACACTTAATCGCTTGGTATCCTTAAAGCCAAAATATATTAAGTGTTGTGAGAAGGAATGACAACATTAAAAAGTGGTAAAGGTCTTACTGTCCCAACGTTTTTGGAATGTGTTGCAGGCCTGAAATGCAGGAATGGATGTATACTAACAAATGAAATTAAATGGATCAATAATGAAATATCTTGGGTTCATGACTGCAATGAAAAAAAATACATTTTTCTTATTTAGGGTTGAATAAGACCTATGATATATGTTACATTAGTTTCTTCTACAATGGCGACAATAGGTCTGCCTTAAAACTCTGATATAATGTTCAGTGCTCACTGAGAAGGTTAGTTTGTAGAATGTCCCTGATTCAAATGTATATAGCACAATTATAAACAAAAAGACTATTTTGTCTATTTACATTCTTTTGCCAAGGATTTACTGTATTTAATGTCATGCATTTCACTCAACATAGAAATGACATGCAAATTTGAATCAAGTAAATTCAATGCATTCAGTGCCGTCATGGATGGCAATTCACATGCTGAGGTGTGTACTAGGTCTGGGCAATATCTGAAAATAATTAAGACCATATTTTAGAAGTGAAATATTAGGATAATCAATAACATAACTTTTCCCTCCCCTCACAACCCCAGAACAGTCCAATTCAATTTAGATTTGCTCTCTTCAGCATGGCTTTTTAGCTTACAATCTTTTTTTAACATGAACACACAATATTGAATGAAAATCACATAATAAATAACATAATGAGTAACTAGTACATATTTAGTGAACCATTTCATGTCTCGCTTTGAAAGCCGTGAAAACAATGTGTTTGTGAGCTGATGTGCCTGTGCTTCTTCACATGGTGAAGGTGCACAGTTAAGTTGTCCCAACTGGAGAAACTTCAGAATGCAACATGTGCAGTCTGATTTCCAGAGATGTGTACACATGATACAATATGTGTTTCAGGACATTATAAATCACCACCTTTGAAACATTGTCATCGTCAACCACTGCCATATCACCCAGGCTTAATGTGCACTCATAGGCTTTCAAAAAATTCACTGCTGTATTTCTTCTGTCTCTGTTACTTTAAAGAAAGCATAGAGGGTGGGGAAATGTACAACATATATTTATTTCTATTTATGTCTTAGTGCTTTAGACTAGTCTTTCCCTGTTAGTCTTCACAAGTTTGCATCTCCCATAGCTCCAAGTCAATGTCCTTCACGGAGGAAGATTGCAGTAGATCTTGCTCTGGAGGCAAGTAGAGTCTACAGGTCCTCCACTCTGCAGGGGAAAGGACAGAGCATTGTGTGGCGTGGCTTTCACTGCTGCTTTGCTGAAATGGCAACAGAAGAACGTGCGAATCTTCTGGAAGACTGACTTGCGGAAGAGGATGAAGATCCATGGATCCAACACAGGGTTTAAGGCAGTGAATCGGAATGCCAGAAGATTCTGACTGTCATCACCAGAATGGCTGATGGCATTAACAAAGCCAACGATCTAAGAGAAGAGAAGAAAAAAGCACAGTCAGGCAAGACTACACAAAAGACTGATATGTCATCATTATTGTGATACACTGACCAGCTACTTCATTAAAACTAGTTCCTTGTATCACTCCATGTTATCAGCTCCACTGACCATATAGGAGTACTTTGTGTTTACAATTACAGACCGTAGTTCATCTGTTTCTCTGTATTCTTTCTTCCCCTGGTCTTCAAAAGCTCAGGACCACCACAGGTGTTATTTGTGTGATCATTTTTAGCACTGCAGAGACACTGATGTGTTGGTAGTGTATTCATTT
Organism: Crenuchus spilurus; assembly: GCA_036984385.1. NCBI lineage: Eukaryota > Metazoa > Chordata > Actinopteri > Characiformes > Crenuchidae > Crenuchus > Crenuchus spilurus. The sequence continues at coordinate 29,722 of BRDA01063672.1, forward strand.
AAGATGTGGTAGTGTGTGTTGCACTGCTACGAGTGGACCATTAAGATTTTAAACACTACCCACTCTATTAGACACATCTATCTTGTTAGTCCACCTTGTAGAGTTCATCTGTTGCTGAACAGTTCCTCCTCTAGTCCTTCATTGGTGGTCACATGATGCTGTTGGCTAGATAGTTTTGGTTGGTGGACCAGCAGTGACACTGAGGTGTTTAGAAACTCCAGGAACACTGCTGTAAAATCTAACAAGAACACACACTAACACACCACCACTACATCAGTGTAAATATTGTGCTGAAAATGATCCGCCTGGTCCTGTTGGGGTCATGACCACTGAAGATCAGGTTGAAAGGAGACTAACAAAGTATACAGAGAAACAGATGAACTACAGTCTGTAATTGTAGAACTACAAAGTGCACCTGTATGGTCAGTGGAACTAAAATGGACAATAACTGTCTTATCATTATATCATAATGTAGTTTTCTACAAATAACTTCCAACAAAACAGTACATTTTGTTTGCGAAGCCTCAGAACAACCAAAAATTGTTATATATATGTGTTCTCCTCATTCATGAGCACCCAGTCCAGAAAGTTCATTATAATATTTCTACATTTACTCTGTCTATTCAAACATATACACCTATATATGGTTCCTGATGGCTGCAGTTGCCAAACATTCCTGAAATGTACATACTGTGCATATGGCAGGTGAAAGACTTAATAACACAATGCAATAACACAACCCGATGGACCAGTTGAGCCATGTAACTGATATCACAGCACGGCTGTTAACAGATGTAATAAATCAAAGACACCAATCTATTAAAGTCAGCCTTCAGGCAGGATGTACAAAATGTACAACTCTGAAGAATATCTGGTGAATACAGATTCAAAACACACATCTGTCCTGGTTAACATTACAGCCTGTTTAGCTGTGTGTTTCCGGCAATAAACAGATCCCTGCAGTAATTTTAAATGTCCTGACTTAAAGCAAAGCTTCACCCAAAAATCATGTTCATGTTCTGGAAGGTTGTTCGACCTTTTAGACCTTTTCCAAACTTTTCCAGAATGTCCAGATTGCCAGTCTGTCCTAATGTGTCTGTAAGATCTAAATGTACAGTCATTTGACTTGGTTAATTAAGTTTTAGTTATGAATTTTTACAAAAAACACAGTAGGCTATTTAGGTGACTATTGAGTTCTAGTGTTTGTTAGCAATGTTAGCCTCAAATTTGGGCTACAGACATGTCTTAACTTAACGAGTACATCTGTGGCAAGTGTAAAACTGTAAAATCTTATTTTCTATGTTCCCTCAAATCTGGTCTTCAGCTATTAAACAACACGTACAGGGAGTTCACTACATATGTGGCACATCTCGTTTCACTCTGTCCCCAAACAGAAGAGATGAGTTTCCCATTTCATCATATGATATGGCATTTGCTGTGTGGGTGGTTAAAAAAGGGAACATGTGGCTGACGCTAAATTGCTGCAATTAGTCTTCTGGCGTGGAGTGTGTTTTTTTGGATTGTGACATGCCCAAGGTTGGGAAAGTCATTTGTTTTTTTATGGACTGTAGGAGAGCACATGTTTTTCATGGAGATCCTGAGAAGATTGGCTTCAAATCCCAATCCTGTCTTTCACAGCCAAAGATGCTGTACGACTGACAACTTGGCTACAGACAGACAGCAATAACTTCTTAAACAACCAGCATCTATGTTATCATTCAGAGAATCATTACTTTTCTTATTTTCTAAGATACACACAAAAGGGAGAAGTCATACACTACTGGTTTTAGAACAATCTTATTTTTCCAGTTTGTATTGAAAATTGTGCTCTGAAATTAAAGCAGAAGTTAAATAAGAACTCATGGAATCAATTTATAGACCAAAATGTTGTAAACTTTGAACTCTTCAGAGTATCACCTTTGTCAGATATATCAGCTGAAAACACTCGTGACATTCTTTCTACAATAGACATCAAATATTTTTCAGACAGTTCTTCACAAATCTGCTGCAGAAGTTCACATAAATGTTGGCACTTGTAGGTTTGCTTTGCTTTTCACTTCATCCCAAATCAGCTGGATGGGGTTTAAGTCTTTAGACTGTGCTGCCACTCCATGTTTTCAAGCTGACCATCTTGTTGTTTTTTCCTGAGGTAGTTCTGGCAGACCCTGGACTGATGTTTTGCATCATTATCTTGCTGGAGGATGAACCCCTCACCAACTAGGCGGCATACCAAGAACGTTCTGAGATGTCCTAAAACTGTTCTAAAATTTTTTGACTAGTAGTGTATATATACATATATAATGTCTATGCAGCCTGAGAAAAGTATTATTGTTATTAAAAGCATGTAATGTTCAGTAGTACATTGAAAGTAGGTGTTATGATATTACAAATCATACAATTACCATTTTTTTCAGGTTGCTGCTGTATAAATGCATTAAGATTTGGGTGTGAAGTTTCAGAATGAAAATCCAGTAAAATACTGTAGAGATTTAAAATGTTGAGGATGAGGATTGCTGACAGAGCTCAGAGAACTACAGTACACTTTCCATAATGACAATAAGTTTTTTTTTACATACAATAATGACCTAAGCACTGAGGATCAAGATATAATCATTCGCTAAAAGTATTTGTTGAATATCATGAATATTTCAAGAGATACGCTTATTTCTTATCAAGCAATCTACTTTCAAATGTTATCTCCACTTCTGCATCATAATTTCAACATTCTTGATATACTCCAACTTTCTACTTTATTTTAAAATATCTACAGCTTTGTTCATTGTTCTGGGCACTTTTAACATTTCTTCATTGTTTACAGTTTCCTAACATCCAAATAATTGTTATAAACCTGTGCAGGACTATTACAGTCATTTTAGGCCAACTGGGTTTATATTATTGAAAACATTGCTTTTGAACCTTTAAATGGTGTTTTAAAATGTTTATCTGACATTTACAGTCTGTTATTACTAGTGATAACAAAAGCTTATTGTAAAAATGTATCTACATAGTGTGAAAACTAACAGTAGCAGAACGGATTTCTAAAAGGATCATATACAATACAGAATCACTTAAGCAGGTGAAGGATTTTTGATGGTGTTTTCACACTTGTCCTGAGTCCACAGGCTTGTGTATGGGAGGGGCTCATTATCACTGGTTTAGTTTCACACAGGAGAATTCCATCTGAATTCTATCTGTGAGCTTTGTATTTTTTTAGTTTAAGATTTTACATCCAGAAAAATCCTGAAGAACTGTTTCTCACTCATAATTTCTTGAACTGGAGAAATGCTGTTGACATTTCAGATTTTCAAACCGATAACAATGGGCCTCGAGTGGCTCAGCAGGCTAAGACGCTGATGCTATGACCAGAGGATCATGCTGTTTGCCATCAACAGCCAGGGCCCAAGAGAGCAAAAATTGGCTGTACTCTCTCTGGGCAGGTAGATGGCACTCTCACTCCCTCTATCACTTACACATTACAATGTCCACTGTCTGAAGTGTCTACTGATGGGTCCATTTGGAACTGGGAACCTTGCACTTTCCTTTGAGTGCATTGGCTCCCCAATGATAGTGTATCAGTGGAAATTTGAAAAGAGGCAGTGGCCATATCACATGCAATGGAGGAGGCGTGTACATGTCTTTACTCTCCTAGAGTCAGGTACAGTGCAAAGTGATGGGGAGAGCCCCCTAGCGGATGTGATGGGTTAATTGGCTACTACCACATTGGGGAGAAAATTGGCAAAAATTATATATATTATAATATATCTATATATATATATATATATCTCTGGGGGCAACTGTGGTATATTATTTCTCACTAACAGATCATGGACACCTGCTGGAAATGTTGGCTGAAAGTCCTGATACCAAACTACCACATTCAATTTTTTAAAGAGGATCAAGAATTGAAACTGAATGTAAAGGTAGCTTGTTATGTAACTCTGTAATGAATTAGTTAGTTTTAGTTACATAATACAAATGACAATGAACTATGTAATCTAAACGGAGCCTCTAAAAGAAAGGCTTAAGTCCTGCCATAGCAGAAACACTGTCTTAAGAGGTTCTGCTGTGAAATACGTCTTCTCATATGTGGCACCGTGAATGATCAATAAATCTGCTTTGGAGAGGTTGGGCACAATTTAGAGCACACTGAATGTCAACTAATCTCATCACAGACGAGGTCAGTATTTGGACACCAGCCTAACAGGTGGTGACGGAGTGCCTCTGGCTTGTTTGTGCAATATGTGGATGAATGGGGTCGTGCTTCTCTTCTTCAGGCCGTAGCACCTGTGCGTGTGGCTGTTTTTGTGTATCTAAACACTGAGACATGATTCCTCAGGAGTACATCTGGACTGGGCCTGAACGTGGGCAGCAGGAGCTGCTAGCTCTCTCTCTCTGTTTTGAGGAGGCACTCTTGCCTAATGTCACTGATTTAGCGTTAGCATACACTGCGTGATAAAACATACTGAAACTTGGTATCTGCAGCACAGACGGGACTGGAAACCTTCACACGACCACGGGAAAGCTGAAGGCAACAATCTTTTCTACACCTCTGAGCACTAAAAGTGCAGTTATTTAGGGTGTGGGTCATTACTGTCATAACTTTTGAGAGGTGTCGTGTTCAGACAAGCTGCCACTGACTACAGCGAAATGCAAAACTGCAATAGTATTAGTGTCACCTGAATCAAATTTAAAAAGCAGTTTTAATTCATGAAGCTGATTCCATGTCAGTTCCCTTAATTGCTTTTCTGCATCTAGTTCGTAAAATAGTTGTTCATCATTAGGTTGTAGATTCAGCTCAGATTTCAGTAGAAGTATTTCAGATACTGCTGTTTTTTTTACTTGAGCATGACACTGATTCACTGAAGTCTTTGAGATGAAGCTTTATACAGTATATGAGCTTGAACGTCTTCTTCACTCCATATCTGTGAGATGTTTATCTCCTCTGCAGATCCATAACAATCCACAACAGTCCTTTCCCACCCTCACTAAACTTCAACAGTGAAGTTAAGTGATAAGTTGAAGCAATCACATAATAAAATGGATCAATCATACCAGGTGCCAGGTGTAGCTTCCACATGTGTGGCTGAACACAATAAAGTTCCCTTGAAGTGAAACCAGACCACTGATTTTAGGAGGACCAGAGGTCAGTTCTCTAGATCAGTCCTCTTGACAATTTTCACACTTGAATAAACATGACAAACTCTCAGAGCAAATGAATCTGGGTACAGAAAAATACTGAATTTATCACTTATGGTAACATAAACAAGTAAAGAATTAATCCTCCAAAGCTCAGACGTGTACAGACTGTGGTCTTCTCTGTGGTTCTTTATGGATATAAAAGTTGGACAATAATAAAAAAGCAGAACAAGATGATCATTGATGTGTTTGAACTTTTGGGCAAGACTTTTGAGAGAATCTTGGACAGCAAAGAAAACAAATCAATGGATCCAAATGTCATCTTTTAGTAGAAGCTCAGATAACCAAACTGGACACATTATGAGAAAAACCAGTTTACTTGAAACAACAGTTAGCCTGTAAAAGAGGAAGAGGATCACCAATAAGATGGATGGATACAATCGGGGGAATCATGACCAACTCATTAAGAAGCCTGAAGACCCAAAGAGAAGACAGGATGTTCTGGAGAAACACCATCCATATGGTCACTATGAGTCAGTATATTAATAGTATTATTTACTATCCACAGTTGTATGAGCTCTCACATTTTGCCAATCACAGCACCTGCAGAACATAACATACAAATCCACTGAAGATAAGCAGGTCTAGGTCTGGTTAGTATTTGGATGGGAGACCTCCAAGGAAAAGCTTGTGTGTCTGCTGGAAGTAATGTTGATGGACAACAGTAGGTGCTATTATGTGCATCCCAATGCCCCAGTGCAGTGACAGAGACTCTTTCAGAATA
>BRDA01063685.1:0-16389 GCA_036984385.1 Crenuchus spilurus
CTCCACATCATTGCATTCAGTTTGTATTCACAATTTGTTTAGTGTCCCAACTTTTTTGGAATCCGGTTTGTATATTCCTAAGTTACTAAATCTAACATTATTGCTTAATCTAATCTATTTTTTCTCATTTGTCCTTAAACTTTTGATGGGCAGTTTTTATGTTAGTAGCATCATGTCCTCTGACATTTGTATGTGGTACCTTTCATAAGGAACTCAACATGATCTAGTACGCTGGTAAAAACAAGAACACTGAAAGGTTTTTTGAAGCAGTGATATAGAAGAACCACTTTTAGCTTTCAGTGAATGGTTCTGTAAAGAAATAGTCCTGTGAGGTTCTACCTACTCGCTGTCTGCTGCATCTGTATCTTCTGACTGATCAGATGGACAGTTATTTACATACATTCTAACTGAAAACTGAAAACCCATTTAATCAAATAGGCTTATAATAAAAGCCAATGAACAGCTGCATCTGTACTAGATGTACAGGGAAAAGTACTGACATGATTGTCCATAGTAAGTGATCATTTTGTTGTTGAAATCTTCAGCTTTTGCTCAGATTTGCTCAAATAATAAAACTCCTGTATACTAAGACAGTCATCTCAATGTGAACTCAACCATTTCTCATCCAGTTTTTTTCAGTTTTGATGCTGTGATTGACTATGATAATGTTTATCTTGGCAAGACTTCTACTTTTTTTTTGCTATTTTGTCCCAAGAGGTTTTAGAAGAAATCTCAATTAAGGCAACTGAGTCATCAAAGAGCAGCACACACTTTTGCTCTGGAGATAGAAGCTTTAGTTCTGACAGTGATTATATGCTACAGATGCAGAAGATCCATGATTAGGTTGAAAAATAATCATCCACTAAAATAGTTTGGTCAAAAGAATCTGATCTTATTTTGGACTTCTTGTGCAAAAAACCTGTTTGTTGGAAAAGACAGTTGAAGGTCAAAGAGGAAGAGGATATCCTGCAAAGAAGAAAAAGACCCATGAATTAGCCTTCAGCAAGCCTGAAGACCCATAAATAAACCTGGATATTCTGGAGAAAGACCATGTTATGGTAACAATGAGTCAGAATTGACTTGAATTAGCTAAATAATAATATTATGTAAGACTGATGATCTTCTTCTAGTGCTTCCAGTTGATATATAATGTTAATATTGTATTATAATCACATACTGATGAAAAGATGGCTGTTTTAAACCCAGACAAGGATTAGTAGTATCATGTATAAATGATGACATTTCTGCACTCTAAGAGGTGATGCTCCAGCCATGGAGGTGTGATGTAACCATGCTGCATGCACTGCCGTGGGGGTGAAGCATTCCTACGACCAGTTGGCAAGAGAGAGAGAGAAGAAAGAGAAAGAGAGAGAGGGTGTGGGCTTGGAAATGGAGACTTGAGTCTTGGACTTTAAAAATTTACCGGTTTCCCTTTTCCTGCCATCTATAAATATCCTCTTCTCTGGGCGTTGCAGTAGATAACAGCACGGGATGTCTGTAGGAGAGAGTACCTTTCAGTCACAGAGCTGGACTCCAGTTAAAGGATTAAGCTACAGTATGACAACAGGCAGTGGTGTTCTGTGTCCCCCAGACCAAAGATCTAATCTCTACTGCTGCTGCTGTCCACTTTCTCCTGCTGTCCAGCCAGCAAACATTGAAAGCTGCTATGCAGTGCAAAGTTACATCATCATTACTCAGCTTCACCAACAGCATCCTCATAAGCCTTGATTTATTAGAGTGAAGTAACACAATGGCTCTTCTTGCTGCTCTTGTGTCCGTTCTTCTTAAACTTTCATGGCATGTAGGGCCCATGATGGACAGATGACCTATGGACCCAGGCACCTGCTTGTGCTTCTACTTCCTGCAAGCATCTATATTATTTAGAGACCTGTACACATACATTGTCAGAGTATCCCTTATTATTAATTATTTAAAGAGTTTCTATTCTTCTTTCTTCCCATTTTCCCACTTGCAGTCCTAATTCACTTTTACATGACCATCTTCTGACCTCTGATAATCACTAAAACACTGATTTTACCTGATGTAATTGGCAGGGTTGGACTGTGTCTCATTCAAAAAGCTGAAATAAACAGACCAAACTATTAAATTTCACACAGAACTCTTCAGGGATGGCGAGGAAAAATAAACCTCAGCCACTCTTTCTTGGATGTGTGGTACATTTGGAATCTGCCGTGATATTGAACAGTGAGGAACAGCACAGTGTTTAATGGTTTTCCTACATGTTAAACTAAAAAATCCTGCTTTAGACAGCCTGCAGTAGAGACACTCTATATCACTTCAACATGGACGAGCAGCTAAATGAATGAATCTGAGCTCATTTGTAAATGTATTCTTGGGTTTGACATCATAATCACAGTAAATTTAACACAATTTTGAGCGTCATGGTGGCTTAGTGGTTAGTACGTTCGCCTCTCAGCACTGAAGTCTTGAGTTTGAGTCCACATCTGAGCAGAGTTTCCATGTTCTCCTCGTGTCTGCAAGGGTTTCCTCCGGGGACTCCGGTTTCCTCCCACAGTCCAAAAACATGGAGATCAGGTGAATTGGTTACTCTAAAATTACCCTGGTGTGTGTATGAATGTGTATGAATGTGTGTATGTATGTATGTATGCCCAGATATGGTTGGCACTCTGTTCTGGGTGATCCCCCTAGTGCTCGATGCAGTCCTCCAGGTGGATGGTCACTTCCGGTTGAGAGTACACTGTGCGCGACTGGCTGCCACTTCTCACTGGTGTTTGTGTATTTGAAGTGTGTTGAGTGTAAAGCGTCCTTGGGTATCTAGAAAGGTGCTATATATGTGTATGTATGTAGTAAATTTAACACAAGGTCTGTCAACAGCTTAGGTTTTACTGATGGACTGTACATGTAGTTTTCCACCATCATACCAACATACTCATTTACATCAGAGAGCAGAGGGAACAGGAGTGTTCTAAACTGAATTTGAGGTCAATCAAGTTTGAAATGAAAGTGTGACATCTACTACTAAATGTTAAGATGATCATAATACAAATGTGATAACAGTAATTTCTAATTAAGTCTATTTCACATTAAACTTCTACAACAAATTCATACTGGATTAAAAATATTCCAGAATGACTGATGTCAGACTGTAACAACTGCACACATGAAAGATTCATACCAGATTAAAATCACTATACAAATATTACTGTTAGTCTGTAAACCTACATATGTGGCAGATATACTGAATTAAAATCACTCCAGTTATCTTCAGACTATAAAAACTGCATATACTTCAGTGTCAGTAGATTCATACTGGATTACTTGGAGTCTTTACTGCTAGATTGTAAAAACGACACATATTTCAGATACATACTGGCTTAATGTGTCACAGTTAATATTGTATAAACATGTAATACAATAAAAACATTTATTACTGCACATTCATACAGGTTTAATTGTGCAGCACAGTTATTACTGTAGAAACATGTAATACTGTAAAAAATTATTACTATACAAAAAAGAACAAACAAGTAAAAAACAAAAACAAACAAAAAAAAAAACACCAAGTGCAAATTCATATATGTATAAATGTGTACCAGTTATTAGTATAGAAACATGTATTACTGTATAAACATTGATTACTGTAAAAATTGCAAAAAAATACAATACACACAATGGCCCCGAGTGGCCTAGCAGGCTAAGACACTATGGCCAGAGGATTGCAATTTCGAATCCTGGTCATGCTGTTTGCCATCAACAGCCGAGGTCTAAAAGAGAGGATGGGCTAACTGGCTACTACCACATTGGGAACGGGAGAAAATTGGCAAACAAAAATAAATAAATAAATAAATAAATAAATACAATACAATACAGACACTGCAGATTCATACTGGATTGAGATCTTAATAGTCACTTATGTTCAAGTGCCTGTCCAAGTAAATTTGAATCTATTATCATTCATTATTGACCAGCAGCTCTAAACTCATCAGTCCACTCAGCCTTCTGCAAGTGCGTGACTGTTTTCATTCCACACATCACCTCTCTCTTTATGCTGGACACTCCTAAAGGGCAGCATAAAGCGCTGGACAGGTCTGTATTGATTCATTCCTTCTAAGTGTCTGTTTGTAAGGAAATCTGCCGGATGGGACGCCTGGTGTGTGTCACTGCGGCAGAGTGAGGCTGTCAGGAGAGAGAGAGAGAGAGAGAGAGAGAGAGAGAGAGAGAGAGAGAGAGAGAGAGAGAGAGAGAGAGAGAGAGAGAGAGAGAGATGGCTAAGGCCTTCAGCAGGTTGAAAAGTATTCTTGAAAGAGGGATGTAGGTAAGGACAAAAGAGAAAGAACAAGTCCAATAGCTTCCTGAAATCCCCTCCACCTGATTCTTTTTGTGTCAGGTCAGGCCAGATAGGAATGAAAGCCTCTTTCCATTGAATTATATGATAGGCCTATGCAAACGGCCTTAAAATCTCACCCAGCAGTGGATTGTAAAACCTCTTTCCATTATGCACCAAAGCCACTGGAATAAGAGGGAGAGATATGTGAGGTTTTAAAAGAAGTCTTTCAACACAAAGGTCGTAGTGCACTGGAAGCTAAGCCTCATTCAAATTCCTCAAAACTCTGATATGTATTAACACAAGCCCATTGGTAGGATGCAGAAAAGACCGTTTTTATGCTTCTGATATGAATAAATAGCAGAATTCTTTGGCACAGTCCTGATCTAGTTTGTCAAGCCTGTCTGTTAGCATGCTAGCATACTGTTAGCAGCAAACACATTCAAACTATACTAATTCATTTCTCTCGCAAACACTTTCTTTCTGAGAAACTGTTACTATGTTGGAAAAGCTTTAAAGATTTTGGAAGTATCTTATTCAAACTAATGAAAAACTAATAAAGACCATTTGGTTCATCAGCTTTGGCTAAGCTGGTGGTTGTTGTTAGCTTTAGTCAATGCTAGCAGCATACTCAGCTGGCAGCCTAACTTGAATATGCATTTAAATCCTGCTCTCATCCCCTGAGTCAGTGGTGTTTAGAACAGAAAATCACAATTACAAGCTTTATCTTTTTGATGGCAGCATGTCAGTGGAGATGCTATTCTTGTACTTGAAAAATGGAGCTTATCTAACTGCAGATTTTGTTGTGTAAGACTTATGGTTTTCTCGTTCTATGGGTGTGTTGAAGCTGAAAGTCTATGCTGAAGTAGTGAATATGCTATCCTGTACATTATCCATTGAGTGTGTCTGAAACTGGCTGAATATAATATTGAAACCAAAGCCTCTATGCTTGCTCAGTCCAGATGAATGGCAGCGCTCTGGTTTCCTCTAATCCCCCAAACCCCAGCCCACACACGCTGCAAACTGGGCCCCCCCAATTCTCCATTTTGTGTAACTGGTTCTGAGCAACTGCTGGTGTGCATGTACAGTAGATACAGTGTGTTCTGTGCCCTTTGTATGTCTCTGCTGTAAGTGAACCAGCCCTGCACTGCTGGATGTAATTTCAGCTCCCTGCACATCACCTCTTAAGCGGCGCGAGATTATACAACAGTCTTGAGGTTTGAGCTGTCACTTGAGCCTATTTGCTGGAATAGTACGCACCTTCAGGTGGGACCATCAGTGGGGTTCAGCTTGACCGGGGGGTGCCTGGTCAGTGGTGGCCTTTACCTACATTAGCGTTTAAACATTATTACAGTGAGTTGAACTGTGTGAACTGAAATACTGCAAACCATCTGCCAAAAGGTATTTTAGTATTTTATTTCAATAGTTTTTATCTAAAGTGAAATATTATTAAAGATAAATAATATACAATGAGCACCCAGCGATGGATTGGCACCCTGTCCTTGGCTTAGTTGGATAGTGTAAAGCCCTGCTCTGCGCCCAGTGAGGGAGTAGGGGACTAACTGCGACCCTGATAAGGATTAAGCAGGTGGGATAATGGATGGATGGAATATACAATGAATTGTCTAGTTATCTATCTTGAGATTTGATTTCATCTTTTGAGATATTGGGTAAGTATAAGGAAACATCATATAACATGGTTTGCCGTATAGTGATCCAATTTTAGACACCAGCTGTGAAGGAAGGTGGAAGCCTTTTAGACCATGTCTCCAATATGGTGGCCATCTTGGATTTCAATTCAGTTTTATAAATGACAAGCTATGTGTGTGACACATCAAACTGGTAGAGAATTTCAGATTTTTCTGGTGTTTTCATGTTAAAACTGTGATTTTTTCTGTACAGGTGATGTGAAGGACTGCATTGTCAGAGCTCTTGATGTAGAGTTTCCCTAAAAGTGGATTGGTTGAGTGTGCCATCACATTCTCTTTGGGTCATGGTAAGGCACTTGATAGCATTAAACCAGATGTTTTGAAGAAAGCGTATCAGGAATCTGTGAAAATGATAGCTTTTTTTATTATTATTTTTAATTAATTAATTTTTTTTTTTTTAATAATTTGCCAATTTTATCCCCTTCCCAATGTAGTGGTAGCCAAATAACCCATCCCCTCCATCAGGCCTCTCCCCATCACTTTGCAACGTCCCTGACTCTAGGAGGGTGCAAGCAAACACAAGCATCCTCCGTTGCGTGTGATACAGCCACCGCCTCTTTTCGAACCACCGCTGATACACCGTCACTGGAGAGCCTAACGCGCTCGGAGGAAGGCACACAGGGTCCCCAGCTCCAATTGGACCAAACAGTAGATGCCTGAGCCAGTGGACATTGCAATGTGTGAGTGATAGGGAGAGAGAGAGCGCCATCTACCCGCCCACAGAGCACTGCCAATGTTTTGCTCTCTTGGGTCCCGTCTGTTGATGAACTTGAACTCGCGATCCTCGGGTCCCCGTGAAAAGGATAGCTTTAACACTTGAACATGGGGGACTGCATATCAAATACATTCTGTAACTCATACAGTAATTTTCTGGTTTCACATAAAATCACTGTTTTAACATAAGCATGCATAACGTTACATTGACAGATTGGCTTTTCAGGCAATGTGCCCATTATTTGTAAGGTACTGCCCCAGTGTGTGGTTTTTTGCCAGTGTTTTTGATGCTTTGCCTTTGCAAATCTTACTCTGCCTGTACCTGGTGGTAATTCTCTAAGGGTCTCAGCCCTGACTGTTTTAAGGAATCTTTAGTACTCAGTCACTGACCCTTCCTGGATATTTTTTCTCTGGTGCCAGAGACTTTCCTGACTTTTGTTTTGTGTATTTGTATGTTGGTCATGAGGGGTCTGGCTGTAAATGTGTAAACCTTGCAATTTCCCCCAAAAGCCCGGGTACTAACAGTGACAAATGTTTGAAACAAATAAAGCAACCACCTTCTTTTTGACATCTTTGAGTGACATGCGTATTTCTCAAGGTCCACTGTTAGTGGTGTTGCACCTCTTGAAGGGAAGGTCATTATAGTTCTTTTCAATATGTGCATTTGGTTAAGTTCTCCTAGTAACCTGTTGCATAGACCTCACTGAACCTCCTCGTCATGACCTTTTCCAGCCTCAGACGTGCAGAACACTTCGACATTGCTTCTGCTATCCTAGCTGCATTTGAGCCCAACCTGTTGTCTAAAACATTCTTCTCTCCATCTGGATTGCTGGTTGCCACATTATATTTATATGACATTTCAACAACAGAATGGGAAATCATGTTATTAATGAAGAAAAGTAGATTAATAGGCAGAAATAGCTACCGTCTGGGCTCCTAATTTGAGTTAATTTGGAAGAGGGCCAGGGAGGAGAGATGAGGGCGGCATTTGATTGCCTGTGGCCAGCCAAAAAAAACTGCTTTTGACAACTTTGATGATGACTTATACTCTTGTAGTGCGTATTGTCAGGGGATAGGTTGGCTGGCAGCCACTAATTAGCAGCATCATTTAATGGGGCAGAACGATGGGTATACTGACACTGCTGTAGGCATTTGCTTATGTTGCCCTATGCCTATGACTATCTATGCTACTATGCAAAATTGGCTCCGTGTCTCTTTGTGAACTTTTGACTCACTGATTTATCATCCTCAATGTAGAACAAATTCTTCTCAGCAACTAGTTTCTTGCTAAACACAAGCAACCTCTTCACTCCACCCATCTGTATGGGTGCCTCTGAGCCCATCTTCACTCTCATAACTACATACCTATATTAATATCATAGTTTCACAAGTTCACATCATGTTGAAAATTATAAACTTCCTTGACGTCTCCTGCTGACAATATGAATAGTGTTTCTTTTTGGGTCTTCAGGTTAGCTAATGTGTTGTACATGGTTTTATCCATCTTGTTCTTTCTTCCTCTTTTACCTTCAATTGATCCACAAATAATTGTCCTCTCCAATGAATTTGTGTCCAAAGTAAGAGTGCTTCAATTTGGTTATTTGGGCTAAGAATAAGAAATAAGGATTGGTTTGATTTTCTTCACTTTCCAATGCACTCTCACAAGTCTTCACTGACAGCAAAGTTCAAAGGCATCAATGCTCTATCTGTTCTGCTTTCTTGCTGTCCAGCTTTCACCATCCATAAAGAACCACAGAGAAGACCATAGCCTAGACAATGCTGAGCTTTGTTTGTAGAGACACATCCTTACATTTGAAGATATTTTCAAGCATCTTTATCCATGTTTCTTGACTGCTAAGCTCTTTGTAGTAAATTATTAAAGAAGTCAAAAGTCGTTTCTACATTCTGAGAGCTTAATTAAGATCTGGATGCAGTTGTAGTGAGTTTTAGTGATGTACTCGTGCATCTCAAGTTTTTATAATATTGTGAAACAGTTCATGTTTTCATAATTTATTTAAAAGTCATACATTTTAAAATAAAATGTAAAAATAAAAGTGAAGTCATAAAGTTTATATTTATGCTGTATAAAGTGACATATTTCAAGCCTTGTAATATTTGAAATATTCAAATAATTTGAGATTCTGGATTTCTGATTTTTATGAGTTAAAAATAATCATCATTTTATGAGCCAAAATAATCAACAGCAAAACAAAAATGTCACTTAGCATGTCATGAAAATAAAATATATGACAGTTCACATTTTTGAATTAAATTATGAGCACAAATTAACTTTTGAACTTAAATGACATTTTTGGAGATGCACTAGTCTTTTGATGGAAACAAGTGGACTATATTAAGTGATTATTAAGTTCTAGTCTGCATTAGAAACACTGCAGATCCAGTTCTAAACTAAAGAAGCAAAATTGAACTTCACACCTGTCTTGGCGGATCGACTACATCTGAGAAACGTGGAAAATTGTGTAAACACGATTTTTGAGTGATCCATTCCTTTCGCAAGGTGTCAAGCATGAACTGCCTCATTGCAGTGACAAAATAAGCCTCCAGTGTACTTTAGCCTCCGTTTAGGTTTGAAATCACAGCCTGTGTTTACTCGTGCTGTACTGTCCACCTGGCCTTGCATGTCAGGTCACTGTGACGGCGCTGAACCTCACAGACTAAACAAACAGCAAACCCGTCTGTGTTTTGGTTGGAGATTAAATTGCCTTGCGGCTTTGCCTCAGCCCTGCACCCGAGGCTTCATCCATTATCCAGTGGGCAGATGAGGCTTAAGAAAGGTTGACATGCCAAAGGCAGAGCATGATGATGAAACAGATACACAGATCAGTGTGACAGAGGGGTCACTGCGTACTCCGGCCTGAATGGAGTCCATGGTGATTGCAGAACCAGATCCCACTTTCCAACGGTCACACTAAGTTGAAGATGCCTTGCTGCGGCACACACTGCATACTGTATACAGTTTAGTACAGTACAGTGATCTAATATGTACTAAGGGAGCATCTCTGCTACATACAAAGCATTACAATCATAAAGACTGATTAACCCTAATAAATTGGCCTGTGTCCACAATACTGTTCAAAAGTTTGGATTCTACAGTACTGTGAAAATGTTGACTTATCTCCAGATTATCTGAGTGTTTATGTGTGTTTTTTACAAGAATATTAGAATAAATAACTAGATAAATAGAAATAATAACTTTAATACAGTTAGTAAGTAGGGTTACATTGTATATGAACAAACCTGTTCTCATGGTAGTTCAGTATTTATTTATTTATTTAAAAAAAATTCTCCCAAATTTTCTTCCCAATGTGTTAGGAGCCAATTGACCCGCCCTTTCGTTGACTCTCCCTATCACTAGTAATGTCCTTGACTCTATATTGGGTGCAGACTAACACAGGCCTCCAATGATGGATTTTCCTTCTGCTGCCAATACTTCGCCATCGGGCACCCAATGCACTCAGAAAAAAGCAGGGGATCCCCAATTCTGATGGATCACCTGGTAGATATCTGACCTAGCTGACATTACTTTTAGTAGTGCTGAGGAGAGAGTGCCATCTTACCTGCCCGGAGAGAGCAAGGTCACTTTTTTGCTGTCTCGGGCCCTGGCTGCCAATGGAAAGCAGCATGACCTGGAATACAAACACGCAATCCTCAGATCATAGTGACAGCGTCTTAGTCCGCTGACCCATTTGGGGTCCTTGGTAGCCCTGTTTTAATTATAGTTCTCAACCTTTACCTGGTTTAGAGCTGCTGATGGAATTCAACAAACCCATACGATGGCCAAGGAACAAAACTTGTACTTCGAACTAGATCACACCTCCCTTTTTAGCTGCATTTATGCTTATTTGCACTTATTCTAATGGTATATGCTGTTAATATACAGTAAGTATTCATGGTTTTTAATGATGAGCTTATGAGCTTGAAATACAACTAATAATAACTAGGAAAGATATAAAATGTTGAAAGTTGATCTGAAACTTATCTTTTATACCTTATCTTGTATAAAGTGTAAATCTCCTATTTCTCTTTTATGCTGTTGGACTTCCATAAGACAATAAACATCCCCTATGATAATATAGCAACCTATTATAAAATGGCAGCCTAAAGATTTTGGGAAATTATCAATACATATGTGAATAAATCAAATAACAATGTAATTCTCTACTGTTATTGATTTAGAAGAAAAGGATAAAATGATGATCATGGCCACCGAATCCAAACTTCTGAATTGAGTGTATCAGTGAATCAGAACAGTGTGAGTTTCATGCATTATTGCCAAAGGGAAAACAGAGCACAGCTCAGGTTATTGAAGAGTGAAAGGGGATGTGCTGGATTTAACACACACAGACTCAGCTGACGTGCATATAATGGATGTACCCATGACATATTCCAAAACAAATCACAGCTGATGCTGATCCTGTGCTCGTATTACTAATCTGTCTGAAGAGGCCAAGTTACTGGGGCATGTAAGGCCTCACAATGCTCCCTTCAAACCATGTTCCAAGCGAAAGTCCGGAACAGGCCATGCTGGAAAAACTGAATTAAATTAATCTTGAGGGACATTAAAAAGGGCTGTGGTCGTTTAATGCTACTTAGTTTTTTCCTCTCCAACAAAAACAGTTTGTTCCAAATGCAACAACTGCATTGCTCATAACTTCAGTCTGAAAAAGCACAGTTGCAGAAAAAGTATGTGAACCCTTTGAGATTACTTGGATTTCTGCATAAATTGGTCATTAAATGTGTTTTGATCTTCAAATATGCCCCAACAAAAGACAAACACAGTCTAATACGGCACAAAAATGTTTATGTTTTCATGTTTTTATTGAATACAACATGTAAACATTCCCAGTGCAGGGTGGAAAAAGTATGTGAACCTTTGGATTTAATTACTAGTTGACCCTCCTTTGGCAGCAATAATCTCAATCAAACATTTCCTGTCGTTACATATCAGACCTGCACAATGTTAAGGAGGAATTTTTTGAACCATTCTTCACAAAACTGTTTCAGTTCAGCAATATTCTTTGGATGTCTGGTGTGAATCACTCTCTTTAGGTCATGCCACAGCATCTCAATCAGGTTGTGGTCAGGACTCTGACTGGACCACTCCAGAAGGTATATTTTCTTCTGTTGAAGCCATTCTGTTGTTGATTTACTTCTGTGTTTTGGGTTGTTGTGCTGTTGCAACACCTACCCTCTGTTGAGCTTCAGTTGGCGGACAGAAGGTCTTAAGTTTTCCTGCAAAATGTCATCATAAACTTGGGAATTCACTTTTCCATTGATGACAGCAATCCGTCCAGGCCCTGATGCACCTTCCACCATATTTCACAGTTGGGATGAGGTTTTGGTGTTGGTGTGCTGTGCCCTTTTATCTTCACACATGGCACTATGTGTTCTTTCAAACAACAAAATTTTGGTTTCATCTTTCCACAGAAAATTTTGCCAGTAGTGCTGTGGAACATCCAGGTGCTTTTTTACAAACTTCAAATGTGTAGCAATGTTTTTTTGGACAGCAGAGACTTCCTCCACTTGTTGAATGTTTTAATTATTGTAGATTTGTTACCAAAAATGTTAGCATGTGTCAGAGATTTCTTCACCTCACTGAGCATTCTGTGCTGTGCTCTTGCAGTAATCTTTAGAGGATGACCACACCTAGGGAGAACAGCAACACTGCTGAACTTTCTCCATTTGTAGACAGTCTGTCTTATCATGGACATATGAACATCAAAGCTTTTAGAGATACTTTTGTAACCCTTTCCAACTCCATGCAAGTCAACAATTCTTGAACATAGGTCTTCTGAGATCTGTTATGTGCAAGGTATGGTTCACATCAGACAATGCTTCTTGAGAACAGCAAACTGAAAACTGATTTGAGTTTTTTAATGGGCAGGGTAGCTTTAGCCAACATATCCAATTTCATGAAACTGATTGGCTCCAGGTTGGCTGACTCCTGGCTGCAATTCGCTCTCAGAGAAGTCATTAGCCTGTGAATGTTTACATGTTGTGTTCATTTTTCTGTGTTATTAGTTTAAGCAGACTGTGTTTATCTATTGTTGTGACTTAGATGAAGATCAGAACCCATTTAATGACCAATTTATGTAGAAATCCAAAAGTGTGGGAACCTCTACGATTAACAGTTCATTTGAAGGTGAAATTAGAGTCAGGTGTTTTCAATCAATGGGATGACAATCAGGTGTAAAAGGGCACCTTGTTTTATTTAAAGAACAGGGATCTATCAAAGTCTGCACAAACAAAAGAGATTTCTGAGAACCTGAGAAAAAGAGTTGTTGATGCTCATCAGGCTGGAAAAGCTCACAAGACCATCTCTAAAGAGACTGGACTCCACCAATCCACAGTCAGACAGATTGTTTACAAATGGAGGAACTTCAAGACCATCATTACCTTCCATAGGAGTGGTCGACCAACAAAGATCATTCCAAGAGCAAGGCATGTAATAGTCGACAAGGTTACTAAGGACCCCAGGGTAACTTCTCAGCAACTGAAGGTTCCCTCTCAAATTGGCTAATGTTAATGTTGAGTCCACCATCAGGAGAACACTGAACAACAATGGTGTGCATGGCAGGGATGCAAGGAGAAGCCACTGCTCCAGAAGGCTATTGGAAGAATGTTTTGTAGACAGATGAGACGAAAATAGAACTTTTTAGTTTAAATGAAAAGCATTATATTTGAAGAAAGGAAAACATGCATTCCAGCATAATAATTATATCCCATCTGTGAAACATGGTGGTGGAAGTGTCATGGTTTGGGCCTGTTTTTACATATTTGGGCCAGAACGGCTTGCTGTTGTTGATGGAACAATGAATTCTGAATTATATCAGAAAATTCCAAAGGAAAATATCAGGACATCTGTCCATGAACTGAAACTCAACAGAAGGTGGGTCATGCAGCAAGACAACAACCCTAAGCACACAAGTCATTTTACCAAAGAATGGTTAAAGAACAGTTACTGGAATAATTTAGCGTCACACCAGATACTGAAAGCAAAGGTTCACATACTTTTGCCACTCACAAATATGTCATACTGAATCATTTTTCTCAATATATAAATTACCAAATATAATATTTTTGAGTCATTTGTTTAACTGGTTTCTTTTTATCAACTTTTAGGAAAAGAGATTTGCTTTTCTTGTGCAGCTTTCTTTTTCTGTTGTGTCTTCTGAATTGAGTTTGTTATGCAGAGCATTCACACCATGAACACTCCTCCTGTGCAATGTACTGATACATTAAGCACATATGGTTGCACTATTTGTAACCAACTTCCTGTGCATTGTATCCAAGAGAATAACAAAGGCTTTAATGTCTCACTGCAGCAGCATTTGATCAATGGAGACAGCTGGATGGGTACCGGCCTCCACTCCGACAGCCGCATATTAGTCATTTGAAATTAATACCCGTCTACCCACATTGGAATCAGGCATGTCAGTCTTTTTCACACACACTGATGTATTTAATATAAATTTCATCATCATTTCATTATTAGTATAAAAGGTATTCATGGTCATTTGGATAAAGTAGCAAATGGGATGTGTGTTTATATATATAAACATAATATATATTCATATAAGTGAACAGTACATTACAAAAACTTCATCTAAGGAAAATCAAATTGAGGAAAACAATATTTGTCCCAAGGCGGCACGGTGGCTTAGTGGTTAGCACGTTCGCCTCTCAGCGCTGGGGTCTTGGGTTCGATTCCCCATCTGAGTGGAGTTTCCATGTTCTTCCCGTGTCTGCGTGGGTTTCCTCCCACAGTCCAAAGAAACATGGAGGTCAGGTAAATTGGGTACTCTAAAAATTGTCTGTGTGTGTCACCCAGCGATGGACTGACGCCCTGTCCTGGGCTTAGGTGACTAGCCCAGTGAGAGGGTAGGGGACTAACCACGACCCTGATAAGGATTAAGCAGGTGTGATAATGAATGAATTAATATTTGTCCCTTTAATACATAGCAAGGTGGGTGTCTTCATTTATAATCAGCCATCAAAACAGTTAACAAAACTCTTAAAGACTATATACACAAGTATTTAACATCCTCTACAAGGAAAAAGGTGATTTTATTCAACTGAACTCTCATTTCACTCAGGATTAAAAATGAATGAGACTTTCTTGAACTATTTATATTTGTCAATGAAAACAGAGTTATGAAAGAGGCCTCATTATAAGCAGCAGTTGCCTCTAAGGACAGAGAGGCCTGCTGGTGATGGTGGGGTGGTCCCAGGTGCTTTTCTCTCCATGGGGAGCATTTCCACCCTCTTGCTGATCTAGCACTGATGTTGCGTTCTCTTCATGGAGCATAAAAATGACTGGAGAGAAATATCGAGAGGGATAAAGGAGAGTGGCCATTAACAGAAGGCAATCTATCTGGTAATAGAAATCATTATGAAGGCATCATGAATAAATAATGTGTCCTTTTTTCTTTCTTTGCTCTCTTGCTCCTTCTCAGTCTCTCTCTCTCTCTCTTTCACTCTCTCCATCTCATTTTTTCTCGCTGCCTCTCTATGTTCTGTCCTTTCCATTCTCAGCAGGGTTTTCCACCAGCTTTTTCTCCGAGTTCTCTGAATTCAGATGCCGTGAGACTTAATTGAAATCTAATCAAGTCGATGAGGCAAGTGGAGAGAACTTAGCCTACTGCTAAAAGAGGTGGGGAATGAGGGAAAATAGCGAGAATGTCACAAAGAGAAAGAGGGAGAGAAAGAAACATAAAAGGAGATATTTGAAAAAAAAGTCATTTTTCTCACTGTCAGAATGCAATAATGTGATTGGTGCTCCTTTGGCTTTCCTGTTAGTGTATATGAAGTCGAAGAAAAGGATTTCCCTGAATAAATCTACAGTACCAGTCATTACCTTTAAGGAACATATTAATCTCAACCTGGTCAGGTTACTGTAATCACAAACTTTTCCACCTTATAATAGATGAGGTAGCTTATCCAATCTACTGAGGCCAAAACCATTATAGAGTGGCCATTCTTCATCAAGAAATTAGTTCTTATCTCCAAATTGCATTGAGCAACTCAAGACAGATCACTCGGAATCTAGAGCCAGGAAGACTCATTAAAGCTTTGATGTTCAAGAAACTACATCAATATCCCCTGAGCTGTTTTTTCCTGTTTAAAAGCAAAACGCATACAGCAAGATGTAAATATCCTTCATTTTTCTTGTATTTTATTTCTGCCCGGAGGTCCAATTATGATAGTTCTGTGGTTGTGGTCAGATGTACAAATAACAGCCATAATTCATTTTTATATGATCATTTTACAACTTCACTTTATGTCTCATAATTAAACAGCCTGTTTTTATTACTGTGCCATATATGTATATATATATATACACACACACACACACACACACACACACACACACACACACACACACACACACACACACACATATATATATATATATATAATCTCTGTACTGTTTTGCCTTCTATGGTGCCTCATTGAAAAAGTGTTTGGGCGCTGAAACACACCTTATAATTTTATTGCAAATTGGTGGAGCTAAACATATGTGTTCAGCTGAGGTGTGTACTTCAGAGGGTGGTGTGGTCAGCTGAGCGCATCATCCAAGTGGAGCTCTCTGACCCTGCAGACCAACTACAGCAAGCAATGCTGGACCAAGGCCAAAAC
>BRDA01063685.1:16399-30424 GCA_036984385.1 Crenuchus spilurus
CCTACTACGCGAGTCGACTGGTGTGGTGACACACACACACACACACACACACACACACACATATATATATAATCTCTGTACTGTTTTGCCTTCTATGGTGCCTCATTGAAAAAGTGTTTGGGCGCTGAAACACACCTTATAATTTTATTGCAAATTGGTGGAGCTAAACATATGTGTTCAGCTGAGGTGTGTACTTCAGAGGGTGGTGTGGTCAGCTGAGCGCATCATCCAAGTGGAGCTCTCTGACCCTGCAGACCAACTACAGCAAGCAATGCTGGACCAAGGCCAAAACGGTACTAATGGACCTAACCGTCCTAACAATTTTTTTCTGTTGCCATCAGGGAGGCATTCTACACAGAGAGATTGAGGAGGACCTTCTTCCTGCAGGCCATCCAGACTCTGAACTCTGGACAGTAACACAGGCACACACACCCCAGACTACACAAACATGCACACATACACACACACTTTGCAATTGCACTGTACTATGCACATCTCCATCTCCATTCTACCATCCATGTTTAGCATTTAACCATCTGTGTACATTTGCATATTTATATATTTTGCATGTTATCTCCATTTTATTCTTCCTTTTTATATATTATAGTTCTTATTGTCTAATTTTATATTTTATTTTAGATTGTTGTTAACCACCCCCTACACACACACTTCTGTGGTTCTCATGCCCCCCTGTTTCCAAATGTGAACGAACAGTCATTAAAGCATTTCACTGTCAGTTGACATACACTTTGATTTGATTTGGTTTGATTTTATAAGTGTGTATGTAAATATGTAGGTTTGTGACAATTCTAAAAAACAAGAGGTTGTTTTCAAACTGGGGAGTAAATATATTATATTTGCATATATACATATTTATATGTAGTAATTTATATGTTTTTTTTACTTTACCAATGTCTACTACATTAATCCTATTTATTAAAAAAAAGCAAAGAAAATTGACTCCACTAACCCTTAGAAGTCTAGAGTAATTTAATTTAATTTAATAAAACAATTAATGTTGTTTTGTAATTAAAGTAAAATTAAACAAAATGTTACTTTTTCAGATGTAAACACATTTTAGCATAAGCTTTATTGTGTATCACAGTAGAACAAATAATTTGTCAAACAAAAAATTACTGTTTCAAAAAACTTATGATCATATTACGGTTAGTATTATCCCTAAGATCCTGAAAACACCAATTAGTATAAAAAAAAAAAAAATCAGTAGCCACACCTCAAATTCATGATTAAATAGTGATGAATTTTACTCTGTTGTGTGTAAATAGACTGCAAACTTTCAACTGTCAATCACAGCCGAAAAATGTAACATTGGTTAGCTACTGGCTAATCCTTAAAGCACCATGTTTACAACAAACAGCAAAGAATAAATATGAGGATTATATTCAGCTCATTCATACTTTACTGATAAGTTATAGGATAAAGACTCCAAACTGAGTGAAGTTAAATGATATGTAAGGTTTATGTAAGGCAGATATGTAAGGTTTAATGCTACCATTCACACTACATTGTGTATCAGCTTCAAGTGCACATTTTAGTTGCTTTCCATTATGTCAGTGTCAAACAATGATAAGCACAGCAACAATGAAAAGCTTTCTTTCAACTAAACAAACTGGACATAATAAAGTGTCTCTGCTTCTACTAACCAACACAAAATTGACTTGAATTGTAAAGTTTAGAATCTGCACTTTCAACAAAAATTCTCTGCTTGTTTCACTGTGCTACAATTGAGAAATAATTAACATCAAAATACACCCTGCTTTTGTAACCACCAACTGTGACTTGTAAGGGTTCATTTGCACCAGTGCATAGAGTAGTATTGCTACCACATATCAGCTCATTGTAGGCTTCTCATTGAGAAAAGAGGAGCTACTTTTTCTGAGCTGTTTACATTTCTCTACGTTTCCTCATTTTGCTTTAATTACTTCTTTGTGGCTTTTGTGCTTGAAATGATCTCATTAAGCTGCACTTAAAGTGCTCTCCATTGCCTTGGCATGGAGAGTGGAAATGCTACTGTCAGAGATCATTAAGCAGTGGAGAGCTGGAGCTCAGCTGTGCTGTGTTTCAGATGGACATAGCAAAAGCTGAGCTGAATTTTTAAATGTTTTCTTATCGTATTTTCACTGTTTTAAATACTCCCTCCACCAAATGCTTCTATGCCTGTATAGCTTTTTAATCCTGTAAAGCAAGTGGTTTGTTCTATGCTTTATGGCAGCTAATCCCCAAAAGAAGTTTATATGAACTCCCTGTTTTGGCTTTAGCGCCTGTGTGGTGCAGTAAATTAGCTGTGGTCTCTGTAGTAGTATGCCTGGTCTATATACCTCTAAAATCCTTGTGGTAATGCAGTAAGTCATGCTAACTAAACAAAGGATTTTGCTCCTTAGCTAAATGGATGATTTAGCTAAGTAGCAAACCATACAAATGGCATGGTTACTAATAATGAATTAAAGCTAGCAGGAGCTACTTAGCATTAAGCGATGCAAATGTGATTATGCTAACTCTGCTCTGCTTTCCTTCACAGTTAGCCACATTAGCATTTTTTTCCTGATGAAATTTGACTTCCTGAAAAAGACATTGAGAACATTTATCCCACATTGCAGCTCATAACTGATTTGTTAATTGTCTGGATACATTTTTATATCCTTTTTAGACAGTTGTTTAGCCGTATGGAGGAAATGAAATATATTTCTTCTGCCATAATAAACCAGACAGTGAGTGAATAGGAACATCTGCTAGCATAGCCGGTGAACAAAAAACAAGGCATATAATGACCCGTCTTCATGTAAGGCAACCAACTGACACCAATGTTGAATCTATTAGCATTTAAATGCAAGAAAAAAAAAAAAAAGGTTCAAATAAATAAAATCTTGTTGTTAGTCCACTTTCAGTATAGTCTCACGTGATGTATGTATTTTAAATGAAGGCACTATGCTGCAGTTCTTCTCCACTGGAAATCGGAAGTAGTAAAGTAGAGAGTAGTTTTCAATTCTCAGACAACAGACTCTGAGAGCCATCTCTCAACTGACTATCATTATAATTAAATTGGGGTCCACTTTGGGCCACAGAACCATAGAATTGTTTTAATTAAGGGGGATGTGTGCTTAAAGATGATATCTGAGTATGTGACGGAAGCCTGTGATGAGTAAATCCGTCACATCGTAACTAATGGAGGCTACCGGCCCTTTGATGAAGTGGTGCTCCTGAGGGACGAGAATGCGATGAGCTAGCAAAAAAAACCTACAAGCCATCTCTCTCTCTCTCTCTCTCTCTCTCTCTCTCTCTCTCTCTCTCTCTCTCTCTCTCTCTCTCTCATCTTCTCTTTTATGCTAATTCTCTATGCTAATCCTGACATACACTAGATCGATTAGGGCCTACTATAGTTTGTCCCTGTCCTTGTGCTACTCTCTCTATCTCTTCGTCTTTCTCCTATAGTTCATTTATATTGCATGGCAACATTAAAGTGTTTGACTTTAATTACTCTGCAACACAGCTAGCCTCATTAGCAGCTGTGTACCTAACAGCAAACCAATCGAACATTATCTTACACAGATCCTATTCACTAAATTCAGCAGTTTCATTGGCTGTTAAAGTGTCCTGAAGTCTTACTGTAGCTTTGTTTTGTAATTTTTAAGTAATTAAAAAAAATTGTTCTTACAAACACAATTGTGCATTAAAAGATTTCTAATTTTACATTTTGCTCTTGTTATCAATGGATATA
Source organism: Crenuchus spilurus (assembly GCA_036984385.1). Classification (NCBI taxonomy): domain Eukaryota; kingdom Metazoa; phylum Chordata; class Actinopteri; order Characiformes; family Crenuchidae; genus Crenuchus; species Crenuchus spilurus. The sequence continues at coordinate 20,136 of BRDA01063685.1, forward strand.
AGTTCAAATTCTAAGCTTGAAATGAATGCATACATGCTAACAACTGGCTAAAGCTAGTAGAGATTATGTAGTATTATGCTGTGTGCTTTTATTTATGTGAACTATAACTTTCCTTCACTGCATTGTTTGATATAGACTCAAGTCACTAAATTCAGTACTCAGATCCAGAGCTTATTAACATGCCCTAGTGTATGTGAGTGACTTTACTTCCATCATAATTGCAGGTTTAATGTGTAATCATCTTCCCCTTGAGCCCGATTAACTAAATAGGTCTTATTTTAGCCCTGAGTGGAGTCACAATCTTGTATAAAATGGCCATTCACAGTCATAGGTGTCTAGCTGTGGTTATAAAGGGTCAGACCCTAGCACAATTTGCTGATTTCATTGCTCATCCACACCTGATTCAAGTCATTCATTAATTATCAGCTTTGGTAGAGCAGGGGATCTTTAGGACACCATTGCACTGGCTTAAACAAATGAATTAGGTAAGGAAGAGATGAAAATACCCTTTAGGAAGCCCTAGTGTTCTAGCAGACAGCAGCCCTTCTTCTTTCTCTCTGTGCATGGAGCCTGTTGGTCCCATAGGGTAACCCTACAGCAGAGAGGACCTGTGCTCTAAATTGCTAATTAGCTGCTGACTATTTAAGGCTTACCATTCAATTCTGAAAGAACATACTTAACACATGAGCGTAGATAATTGCAACAAAAAATTACATTACAGCCCTTACTTTGAAAGGAAGTGTGATTAAGAATATTCATTTCATTTGAAGCTTGTAAAGTGTAGGTACCCATTAAACAAAATGTGTAAAGGTGGACATTTTGGGTGGCAAAATAGGTTTCTGATACAGCCAATGAAATATTATAAATGCCATTTCAGTCTGAATGATAGAACTGAATAGATTAGGGGTTGGCATCTCATGGCTTCTCATGAAACCACAGGATTTCAAATGAATTTCTAGCTTGGCTGTCTCAGATTATCTTTAATTATATTAATTGTTCCTAGTGCTCTACCCTGTTCATCTCCAGGATGAGTAAAATAAAAGAACAGTAAAAGGTAGAGTAGCCCTACAACTTACCCCCATAGGATTGGAGGTGGTTCTTGGTCCACATTCTTATATGCTCTTGAATTCTTTTGAACCAATTAAAGCCAGGAATACTAATCTCTGTTAAATCTAAATTCAGACTTCATGACCATGTTCATTTTCAGTCCTCAATAACAAATCATACAAAGTATGGTTAGAATGCATAGATTTGATTTTTGACCAAATTCCAACACAGGGATGACTCAACAACAGGAACAAAGTGAAAGTCCAATAATTATTTGCAACTTTCTATAACCCTACATAGGAATACCTGCAAATAACATTTTCACTAAGAATCTAGTGCAGATATTCTGAGTTAGCCTTTGAATTAAAAATATTTTTTGTGAATAAGCAGTCCATCATTTTATGATAACTCAAGTATCAAATATTCAATAAATCCCAAATTCTAATAAGTGCATGTTCTGTAGGACTTCATTCATGGAATTTGTATTAAGACATTCAGTGTGATAGATATTTACATATTTAGTTCAGAGCAACTTGTGGTAGGAGAACATAATGTTAGGAGTCTTGCTCATGAACCCTTTTTGTATAAAAGTGGCATTTTCTATTTAATGGGGAATCAAACAATTGATCTTCTGAACTGACATTCCATAAAGTTACTAGAAAATTGGGACACTCAATCCACAATCCTTATGATGTCAAATAATAACAAATTAGTCTGATATCAGTATGTTAAGTGACTATACACCAATGAGCCAAAGCATTATGATCAGTTAGATTACATATTTGCCCTGTAAATTCTAAAGTGAATTCTGGGACCTCATTGGAAAATTGTGCATCTGGGTAATTGTGACACTGGGCAAATAGCTGAAACAAAGTTATTTCGCCATTAAGAAAACAATCTTCTGTAAATCACCCACTGAATGGGTGAGTTACAAATGAGCTTTCTTGATGTGTTTTGCATCTAAACATCTAAGCATGAATGCAGGACTTGTTTAAATAGAAGCACTGTTGTGCTGTTGTCTTGTTACATGATGAGCAGGTTTAGAGACTGTGCTCTGAATTTTAAGATTGATGTAAAATGTGATTTCTACCACTCTTCCTGTTCCATGTTCAAAGCTTTTAGCTTGTGACTTTGGTGGAGTTTCTGAACTTCAAGCAGATTTTACATGAAGGTCTTTATGAGCTTTGACTTGAAGCTTTTAACCTTGGAGAGTTCCTCCACTGTCCCAGGTGGTGTGGAAGAGCTTTTCATATTTCATTTGCCAATTCAACATTTTTGCCTCACTTGTATGTGTTTTGAGCTTTGGTATGGTTTTCAAAAAAGTTCAGAAGGAAATGGACCATGGAGAGTGAAAATCATAGAGCTCACTCTTCACAGCCATTATGTCATCATTTATAACATTGTGGCTCATATGGAGACATTTAAAACCTATTAGTGATAGAAGGAGAGAAGATGGCAGTGATATAGAAAATGGTTTGATGTTCTCAGAAATTCAAGATGAAATAAATACACAGAACTAGGCTGCAGAGTAGCTTTCTTGATTCTTGAATGGTCTCCACAAAGGTTGTTTGTACACTGTGAGACTGGATTAGTTATCTTATGTCAGGTTTCATCCCCATCCCATCTAAATAAGGACTAAAACATTACCTATATCAGGTGTGATGGTCTAGAGCAGGGGTGTCAAACTCCAGTCCTGGAGGGCCGGATTCTTGCAGAGTTTGGTGATCTTTCTGATCAAACACACCTGATTCAACTCAGCAGGTAATAAGCAGGTTTAATTGTAGTGTCAGAGCAGAGAAATCACCAAACTCTGCAGGAATCCGGCCCTCCAGGACTGGAGTTTGACACCCCTGGTCTAGAGTTTAATTTGAAAACTGGAGATTTAATGCTGTGTTTGAAAAAACTTAATTTAAACATAACTTAATTTTCAAAACTCTGGCTGGGAATAAAAACTATGAAAACACATATAACTGGAAGTTCCTACCCAGCACAGTGTTCTCATCTCCTTCAGGTTTAGGATATATGACAACAAATGAACATTGCTGTCTGCACTGTGAACAGTAATAAAGAACAACTGTTTTAATTTCAGTGAGATTTTCAACCAAGTAATCAACAGTGATGGAGTAGTTGGTTCATAATATGTTTTTTTTGAGAAGATAAATACATCATGAATGTAAAAAACTGATTTACCTAGCTTGCTAGCTTGTTGCTAACAGCAGTGCTTTCGCTTCTAACTTTTCACTGCCAAGGTGAATAGCATACAGCATAAACTCTACTAATCTGAAGTCTAGTTTGCAGTGTAAGTAGAAAACAATAACTGGTCATCCAGGATCACAATGGGCTCCTTGCATCTTGAAACCGACCAACCATGGAGTTCTTGAACAAGATAGAAAGTTGAAGATGTGAAGCACTGGTTCAAGAATGAATAGAAGCTCAGTCTTGCTAAGGTTGAGCTTCAGGTGGTGGGTTGTTGTCCATGTAAAAATGTCAGCCAAACATGCTGAGATGAGAAATGTTTTCTTCTACTTTTTATACTTCTATGTATAAAGTGAAGTTATACAACCTTGTTTACAATCAACACTGGTTCAGGTTCCAAATTTAGCTTCTTTACTTTATAACTGAAGCTGTGAAACTAACATTTCTAACAAACACAGCAACTCAATAGTCACCTGAAACAACCCAGCTGTTACTGTAAGAATACATCACCAAAATTTCTTGTAAATCACATCCAGTTATTATTTAAGGCCTCTCAGATTATTCAGTGGGATAAAGGACATAGTAAAGTTTTCATCTGCTGTAACTCCATTTAAAGACCAGACAGAGCTGGCATGTATTTTATATGCACTGATTCATAAGAGGAAGTTCTGGGAAACTACACTGTAAATTAAAATCTAAAACTGGGCTGTATTATAAAGTGTTACTACCATCATATTGGTATAACTTCTTGTAAATGGTCAAATAATTTGATGCAGACAGCTTTTTAAATTGCTATTATCCATTTGAATTAGAAATTAATTTGGCTTTTACTAGCTTAGTCTAGCTATGGGCTACACTTCCACATATTCCCGTATTCATACACCTTTTTGATATCAGAAATGCAGCCCCGGTGGGTTAATGACAAGGAGAAAAGATGAGGAGCTTTTGTATTAAGAGTCTCACTGCACAAAGCAGGTTAAATTACTGAACCTGAACTTTAGCATAGCTTCATCTTTCCTTAAATGTCAGCAGTCCATGGGCTGTTATTTCCACATGTATAGGACAGCAGCAATTTTATATAGATATTGGATGAATATTTTATCAGATTTTGTGTCTGGTCTTGCAGAGATTTTAGCAATCACATGCCACCGTTTACCTGCTAACAGAAGCTGGGCCCTGCTGTAGGGCCAGTTTGTATCTCTTCTGTAACATTCTGTCATTGTGGCGTGCCCTCTGTGTACCCACTGGGGGCACCTCCTTAAATCATTAAAACAGAAGGCTGCATTTAAATGAAACACATAGTCAGGGATGGTCCCTGGCTACAGTTCAAGGCACTCCAACTGCGACTACTTCTAGCATCTGTTCGTCTATGTTAATATATAGTGTTGAGAATTATGCTATGATTATGCCTGATGGTGTGATTAAAGGGGTTTAGGCTTTTGTCATATGTGGTATCACTATTAATCAGTTTCTGTCAGAATCCACAGCTACCCCATAAGAGAACAAAAATCCAGCCAGGAAGCGAACCTAGAATCTTCTAATGCATAAGACTCATTATCCATTGTGCCACTGGCCCTCTGTGTTATGTGACTGACTCTTTATTGTAAAAATTACACTTTCGTTTGCACATACATAGAGAAAAATTATAGTCTGAGTATCTAAACATGGTAAACAGAGAAAGCTAGCTGCCATGTTAAGAACAAGTTAACTTCAGTTAACCTTGACGTTGTGAAGCTGAAGCCTAGTTAAAAACCTTGGCTTATGTTGTGTTTGATTTATATTAAACCTAGTGAAGCTGCAGTTAGCAACTAGCTAGTCAGCTAACATTATTGATTTGACTGATATTTATAATGTCAATGATGTTTTTCTCTCCACAAAATGAAATTCATGGTCATTGTTATATACACTGCTCAAAAAATTAAGAGAACACTAAAATAACACATCCTAGATCTCAGTGAATAAAATATTACAGTTGAAAATCTTTATTTATTGCACAGTGGAATGCGTTGAGAACAAAAAAAAACATAAAAATGATCAATGTAAATCAAAATTATTACCCCTTGGAGGTCTGGATTTGGAATCATACTCAAAATCTCATACCACCCTCATGGAGTCTGTTTCTGACAGTTTAACAGGCTCTGGCACTGCCCCTCCTGTTCCTCCTCGCACAAAGGAGGAGGTAGCGGTCCTGCTGCTGGGTTGTTGCCCTCCTATGGTCCCCTCCATGTCTCCTGGTGTACTGGCCTGTCTCCTGGTATCTGCTCCATGCTCTGGACACTGTGCTGATAGACACAGCAAACCTTCTTGCCACAGCTTGCATTGATGTGCCATCCTGGATAAGCTGCACTACCTGAGCAACTTCTGTGGGTTGCAGACATCGCCTCATACTACCTCTATGATGAGAGAACTAACAAAATGCAAAAGTGACCAAAACATCAGCCAGAAAGGATGAGAACAGAGAAAAGGTCTATGGTCAGTCACCACCTGCAGAACCACTCCTGTATAGGGGATGTCTTGCTAATTGCCTCTCATTTCTACCTGTTGTCTGTTCCATTTGCACAATAGCAGGTGAAATTGATTCACAATCAGTGTTGCTTCCTAACTGGACAGGTTGGTTTCACAGAAGTGTGGTTGACTTGGAGTTACATTGTGTTGTTTAAGTGTTCCCTTCATTTTTTTGAGCAGTGTATTTAAACGACTACTGCATCTATGCTTTGACTGATTTTAAGCTAATTTCATTTAAAAGTAGAGCAATTGGCTCTTTGTTATTGTTCACAGAAACGTGGGCAGCCATGTTGATTTCAGATCAGACACTGAACGCAGAGTTAAGAAGATCATCCTGAGTTTTTGAGTAGGAATTCCCAGTTATGGTGACATTTTCTTGGGTTTTTTCCAAGAGGTAAGTCAGAAACAATCACACAGTATGTGAGCTTTAGTTGAATGTAGCCTATTTTAGTTTAACATGTATCATTAGGACAAAACTGTTACCAATACAAAGTCAAACAAGACGAGAAAACCTGTAGAATAATTGAACAATGGGAGACAAACAAGGGACAACTGGGAACAACTGTAAATAAGAATTACTTTTTATTTAAGAATTATAAGAATTTATAATATATTAATTTACTTTTGAGTACTTAAATTACAGTTTAAATAATAATAAAATAATAATATTAAAAACAAGTACAGGCTTTGGCTACTACACAAATATGGCTAAGGCTAAAAATAAAGAAACACATGGCAGAGGGAGAATGTTAATAAAGAAGGAAACAGAAATGGACGGCATTTCTTAACTGCAAACTATGAAGGTTCCAAACTTTCACACAACCGAATATGATAACTCAGGTAATTGCACTTCCAATTCAAGTTTGCTATTGCTTTGTAATTAAGAGGTAGTGTAAGTGTATAAAAATAACTCTGAACATTGCCTCGTTTTTGGACTCTGCTCAGTTTTGCAGGCACAGTAAGTAGGTGAGGTTGGTGTGTGGTGGTGCGATTTGTCCCAGTTAAATGTACAATCACGTTTTTGGGGGAATAGTTTCTTTATATGGCAGCACTCAAGTTGCATTTTTTTTGTTCTTGTTTTTCATGCATAAATATGTACGGGAAGTGGTGCTATTTTTGTTTTGCTTGTTCTTGATATGCTTTAGAATGGTCATTATTCATCTACAGTAGAGACTGAACTCTTGTTTTGGGTTGGGATAGAAATTCATTGGGCCATTCAAAGTTTTACTTATATTTTTAATGAATATGGCCTACATTTAAACACAGTCTTTACACATTTAGAGTCAGTTTTGATATATTGATCTACTGTTTTAGTGTACTTATATCATTTCATGATTAAGTAATATCACACAGGTACAAGGTACAGCAAGTATATATATATATATATATATATATATATATATATATATATATATATATATATATATATATATATATTAAGTAAATCTCATAAAAGTAGAGCAGTGATGGATGAATTGATGGATGGATGGATGGATGGATGGATGGATGGATAGATAGATAGATGCTAATTGTTATTTGAGTCATTTGAGTTTGAAGTTATTGATTGGCTCAAAGAAATAAAAATGAATGAGGTAAATCAAGGTTCAGTGAACTCTTTTTGATTTTTCTTTGATTTGGAGGCCAGTGTAGTCACCACCTCCCTCCACTGACCCCCAGCAACAGATCATGAATGATTTTTTTTCAGCCTTTCCAGAGTATGTGTAAACATAAGCTCAGTGCCTCATATAACTGCAGTCATTACATTTTGAAAGGCTGAATCTGATTCTCGTAGGACTGTTCTCAGGTCAGCAGTCTTACTGAGTCTGATAGATATGGGCCCAGGGGACACATTTGTTCAGTGTATCAGCTTTTGCTGTATGACTGATTGAACTGATCCTGAATCCAGCAGTGTGAGAATGCCTCGATTAGACAAGAAAGCTGGTCGGAAGATGCTGAGGTACAGCACGTTCATTACATGTAAGTGCCAGAGGTTTGCCTTTTCTTCCTCTCTTCTTTTTCATTTTTGGTTTCTGCTTTGTTTTTTTTCCCTTCTTTTTAACCTGTGCTTCTCTTCTGTTTTAGCCCATTTCCTCTTCTCCAAGCAGGATCTTTTCAAAATCAGTGAATTATTGATGGTCTCATACTGACTGCAGAAGTAGCTTTTACACTGTTTTCTCCTCCAAACTCTGTGCCAAAATATTTGCACTAAATATATTACTGATTTTATTTCTTTTGTTCTCATTAGTAATTACAGACTCCAGTGTAAATATTTAATAAGTGCATGAAAAGCAAATGGCTCTACCAGAAAAAAGGTTATTCGATTTGTAACAATAGTAAATAATAATATAATCATTTTTCTTGCTATGTAGCGCCACTGTCATTGAAATTAAATAATTTAGAACAGGTTATAAAATGAGATGAAACATTGAACTATTCAAAGAAGCAATGAACATGAAAATAATGAGTTGTCCTGATTCAACATAAATAATTACTGCCTTTTTAAAAGAACGTAGAGGTATGAAAATGATTTGTGATACACTGTGTTGTGTCACCTTCATCCATTTTTTTCTGAATGAAAAAAAAGTGGTATTTTTTATGTTGTGCCTGCATAAATATGAAAAGCATATAATTGAGTTTATACCAAAATGTGAGACATATGATGTGGCTCAGAGAAAAAAAAATATTTGTAGCATTCTGATGACACCATTGAGCTTGCACCATTTAACAAAATGAATTAACTACTAATAAGCATATGTGGTTGTTACTTGAGTTCAGGTCTTTTTCAGCTACTCTACCCACCTCTGCTGGAAGGTTAATAAGAAAACAAGTATCATATAGTGATTATTACAGGGGTGCTTGAAAATTTGTGAACCCTTTATATTTTTCTATATTTCTGCATAAATATGACCTAAAACACCATCAGATTTTCACACAAATCCTAAAAGTAGATAAAGAGAACCCAGTTAAACTATTGAGGCAAAAATATTATACTTGGTCATTTATTTATCGAGGAAAATTATCCAGTACTGCCTTAGGCTGGATGGGGGCAGCTGTGGCCTGATGGTTAGAGATCTGGTCTTGTTACTGGAAAGTTGCTGTTTTGATCCCCAGGCAGGTCTTAACTGAAATGCCCTTGAGCAAGGGACCTAACCTCCAACTGCTCCCCGGGCACCGTGGATAGGGGTGGCCATTGCTTCGGGCACGAATTCGCACAGCCTAGTGTGTTCACTAGTGTGTGTGAATGTTTCCCAGCACAGATGGGTTAAATGCGGCGGTCAAATTCCATTGTGTGCAAGTCCCATTGGTAAAAAAAGTTTAATCTATTCTATTCTGAATAGAATCTATTGTATTTTAGAAATTTTAATTCACTTCGTTTATGATTGTTTGATGTACAGCACTTTGGTAAATGTAAGTTGTTCTAAGAGTGTTTTATAAATAAATTTTACTTACTTTTACTTACTTACTTACTATTCTATAATTAGCAGTCTAACAAACACCTACTGTGTTTCCCTGAAAATAAGACATCCCCTGAAAATAAGACCTAGTAGATTTTTTTTGTGCTGTGTAATCGAACTCGGCTGTTGATAAATATAAATGAAAATAAATCATATAATACATTGAAATCAAAAGCTAAATAATATATAAAAAGCACCTGTTGTCAAATGGAAAAATGTTAAAAAAGTAAAACAGGAAGAATGAATCAGATCGAACGCTGTTTAGAAGGGAAAAAAAGACATGTAGCAAGCATGAGCAGTGGCCAGAGAAGAGAGAAATCCTGTGTTTACACTCACTATACTGCAAGAACACACTGTCCAAAAGTCCCTCCATGGTGTTCTGACTAACTAACATACTGTACAGAAGTCCGGAGAGGCAGCCAGTAAGAGTCAATAAAGGCTGTTCCTCTGAAGATGTTAGCGCTGCGGCTAAGCTAATTGTGTTGCTTAAGTCCTTTAGCGTTTGACTTGTAGCTCAGTACTTTAAACATTCACTAAAGTAAGGTGGATTATAAGCATATTTACTTGTTTTAGCATATACTGTATGTTCATAAAGTGCAAGAATGCAGTAAAATGTTAAAAGCAGTTGCATTAAGTATCTAAATATTTTCTTTAATATTCATTTATTATTTTTTCTTTAAATGTTCATTTTTTTGTTCAACAATAAATGGGAATTCTTCTTCATGGAAAAATAAGATATCCCCTGAAAATAAGACCTACTGCATCTTTGGGAGCAAAAATGAATATAAGACACTTATTCTTAGTCTTATTTTCAGGGAAACAGGCCATATGCATACCTGTCAAGTTTTGGATTTTAAAATAAGGGAAATTTTCCCCCATGTGTTTTGCGCCGTCCCACCAGCCCAACTGAGGTACAGTATCCCTTACATTTTCAGACAGATTTACAAGAAATCTAAAATAACCACCTGTGAACCACTTACAGTTAGATGAGCAGAATCTAAAAGGCCGACCTTTGTTGACACTGAAATGCTGTGGACATTCCTACATATGTAAGTCTTATAATACAGCCTAAATGAAAACACAAAA
>BRDA01063702.1:0-10854 GCA_036984385.1 Crenuchus spilurus
GTTTTTATTTGCAGTCTGTTATGTGCCAAGTTATTTTAGACTACCTCGATGCATTGGTGTCCCACATTGTCCCACACAAACATAGTCTTTGTCCAACATTTGGTGAATTGGAATCTGGTCACCCTAGTTATAATATGTGAAGATTATTGATCTTATAGGTGATAAATGCTGCTCTATCGCTGTTTTTAAAGCACTTTGATGTAGAATTGCTGTAGTTTGTATTTGATGTTTACATGTTACATGTTGTAAAGTTTTACATGATTAATGAAAATTCACATGAAATACATTTTAATGGTTGTTTCAGTCAGAAATCACAGATACACAAATTTCCACTAAAACCAGATGAGCATATCCACAGTACTGGGAATTAATTCTTATGGTTTCCATGTAACTTACACAATTTATTATAAACTTTATTTAGTGGATATAATTGATGGTATAAATGGCATTAAATGAACACATTTGATCATCTTCTGTCATGTTATAAGGGTTTTTGTTTGTAAATCTTTGTATATATTTGTTGTTGAATTGTAACTTTTTAGATTGTCTTAAGTTACGGTTTCCATTTAACAGGCACAGATCAAATATTGTAGTTTGGATATCAGGAATGAAGTCTATGTCCAAAGTAGACTTGTGTCATACAGAGGTTTGTGTCATAATGATAAAACTGTAATGTTTTTAATAAACCAGCAAGTTTAAGCACAATGGAAACCATGTGACTAACAGAATCTAAAACACCGACCTGATTTTGGGCCAATAAAAAAATTGTAAAACAGTAGAGAGAGAGGTTTTGTTTCTGATTTCAGAGTGTCTAATTTAGCTGACTTGGACATGTTCACACATTTTGTGATAGATTTAATTTTGAAGTTCCAAAACTGTTTCGCAGTACTGTGGATGTGCTCAGATGTAATCAGTCAGCCAAGACACATCTGGAGTCTAAATTGAGTGAGAATTTGAGCTGTTAGGCTAATGTTGCTAACAGACAACAGAACTCAATAATCAGCTAGTTGTTTTAGATAAAAAACATCAGCAAAACTTCTCAATCTATTCAAACACACTCAGATCTTTTAAGTCTGAAAGACAAGTTGATGTGGTTTAGGACACAGTATGACATTAAACTATAAAATGAACCCAAACGTCTGAAGCAGCTGCCTGTACTGATGAGGTTTAAGTGATTTTCATTTTCTCAGTAAGTCAAACTGTCCTAAAAGACACTGACTGGTCTGTGAGACCTTAATTAAGATCTACATGCACTTTAAGTACATCTGCTGTAAGTGGAAAGATGTAAATATGATTTAAAGACAAAACTTTCATTTCAAAGTGAAGCTTTGTGTCATTTCTCTCAAATCTGTACATCTTCTAATGTAGAAATGACCTTTTCTCCTGCAGGTGAACGTCCCTCTATTCTGTTTTACAAACCTGAGAAAAGTGTCAGTGACTCTGACAGTGAGATGGTCTCTCTGGTGTGTGAGGTCAGCGGCTCTGATATTGGGGATGTGTACATCCTGTGGACAGTAAACTTTGTCTATATAGAAGCCACCAGCATGACACGCTTCAAAACAAGGGACAACAGATCAGTTATCCTCAGTTATTTAACTGTGACTGGAAAGATGTACAACAGTGGAGTATTTGGTTGTGCAGTCAAAGACGCCAACACCGAGAATAACTTCAGACCACAAAAGAAAACAACATCTTTAAGTAAAGTCATGTGTCCTTTATGTCCAGTCTGTGACTGAGATGATCAGGAAACATCACTGACAGCTAAATCCAGCTGGTCCAGATGTTTCAGGTTCATCTGACTGTTCTGAGATGCTTATTGTTATGATGTTATTCTTTGTGTGATGTGCTCTTTTGTAGCTGATCCAGGTCCAGAAATCTGATCCTCTTTTCATTTATTCATTTTATTATTTTTATCATTCTTGTTCTACTTAAACAATAAATCAGCAAAACTGCATCTGACATTATAGTCCAGCTTTCATTTAGAGGAAAATCTCTCATTCATCTTAATGTCACTCTCTTTAACTGTGTTTATTATTTAATTTATTAGAAACTAAAATCACACAAAGAATCTGCAGTTCATATCACATCAACTGCAGTATGGATTTACTGTCTTCTGAACATAACTCAACATGCAGACATCTAAATCTATACTGATATACAAGCTGTACACTGACTACTCAAAGTTATATCTAAGTGTTATTTCTATAATGTTTCCCATGTAAAGATATAATCAAATATTTGCGATATATGTGTGTGTGAGTGGTGTATTTACTGTATCGGCAGCAGTTCATAAAGTGGCGATGACTTGACTTCACATAATTTGGAGGAGGCCTGTGTTAGTCTGCACCCTTCTAAAATGTCCAAACACATAGGGAAGAAAGTCAGATAAAAATGTAAAAAAGAAATAAAATAAAAGCCTAACAATGTTTAATATTTAATAAATAATATATTTTATTAGATTTTATTCTAATTCCAAAATTCAGTACATAAAGAGTAAGTGTGCATTAAAAAAGTGTGCAGAAGTTTGTTTGTAATGAAGAAGAGTTAATTTATTTAAACGTCACCAGAGAGGCATCCAGGAGTCATCCTCGTCAGATCCTCAAATCACTTCGTCTCACTCCTCTCAACATGTTGAGGCAGCGACTCTCCTCTGAGTCTCTCACAGAAAGAGCCCAAACACAGTGAAACTCACTTCAGCTGCTTGTATCTGCAATCTCATTCTTTTGTCACTACCCAAAGCTCATGACCACAGGTGAGGGTTGAAACATGGTTTGTTTGGTAAATCAAGGTTTTTTCTGCTCAGCTCTCTCTTCCCCAAAACAGACCGGTACTGAATCTGCATCACTGAAGATGCTGCACTGATGCTTCTGTCAATCTCCAGCTCCTTCTTACCCTCAGTCTTGAATAAGACACTCTTGAACTCCACCACTTGAGGCAGGATTACATTCTTAACCTGCAGAGAACACTCCATCTTTTGCCCACTGAGTACCATAGTCTCAGATTTGTAGGTGATGATTCACATCCTGGCCACTTCACACTCAGCTGAAAACTGATCTAGAGAGAGCTGGAGGTCCTGGTCAGGACCACGTCATCTGCAAAAATCAGAAAAGGTATCCTGAGGTCTCAAAACCAGCTGCAATTCTGTCCATAAAAGTTATTAACATAATTAGTGACAAAGGGCAGCCCTGACAGAGTCCAACCTCAGCTGGAATTCAGTCTGTTTTGTTTGTACCCACTACCCCATATTCCACGAGACCCCCCTTCCCCCTCAGCTGCCTCAAAAATGAAGGCCCAGTACATTACCCATTCATTCAGCCAAACGTTTTAGAATACCCACATTTTTCCAGTCATTTATTGCAATTCCAGTCATTCACGTCCAATAAACAGCTTCAAGTGATACAAAGGTAAGTGGTGAACTGCCAGAAGTTTAAAAAAGAAAGGTTACCCTAAACTGAAAATTAATTTACCTTACAGAATTATACAAAAAGGGTTATGTCAGGGACACTAAATGAGTTAAAAAGTGAAAGCTGTCCTGTAGTAATGGAGGCAGATCAAGCCTGAAAGTCAGTGCTAATTTCTACAGACTGAGAGGCAGCCTGAGCCACCACGACTTCATGGGAGAAGGTTTGGCCATCAGGTACTCGCTGAAGAGCCCCTCCCCCAGGCCTGGCTCCAGAGTAATACCCAGGTGATCCTAATCTGGGAAAGCCTTGTGATGTTTCATATTATAACCACCTGTTCTTTGCTCTTCATTTCTGTATTTTTTATGTTTGAAGATGTGTGTATGTGTGTGAAGAATATTTGTATCTTCTTTTTTAAATTAATGCTGAAATTAATGACAAATGATACAATTTCCAAATTTCAGACTTATTCATTAATTACAGGGACTGGATCTGAAACCTGCACATAAATAGATTTTTTGGGTACTAAATGTGAAAAATGAAGAATACATACAACGAGCACAACAGTTAAGTAAACGTTCACATTGTTTTATTTTGTATAAACATTTCAGATGATTAGCTGTGTGTTAATTTCCTATTAATAAAAAAAACCTGAGATTAATTTTCTACTTGAAATTCTAACAAACAAAATTTACTCTGTATAACTGCATCGTATGACATTATTATAAACAATATTGACAATAAAAATCACTTTAATATGCCTTGTCTTTACTTGTGTTGTAATTGTAATGGTTAAAAATATAGAAAGAAAATGTATAAACTCTTTTCAGCTTTGAAAGCTCACACTATTATATTTTCCTACACATTTTAGTGTAGTTTAAATTTATTTTTTCATATTTAACTTTGTTGAATTTAACTTTTTTCACATACAATGACATTAAAACTATGATTTCTGATGACTATTGATTATGTTAGTGAAAATATTTACATATAATATACATACAGTACAGTACTGTGCAAACTGTAAATAAACCATTTAACCCTTTCTACACCTCTCTCATAGTAGTTCAGCATTTGTGTAGTTCTTCTCCAATACCTGGCTTTGTTATTCAATACTTCATTATATTAATTCAAGAAATCAAGCGAGCTGCTTAAAATATTATAACAAAACCACGTGATCATCAAGAACATCTGGACACCCAAAATATATCAGCTGGTGTATATCAGCACCAGCACTGTGGCTTAGAGGTGAACACGCTTGTCTTTATGCTTCTGCTGAAATGAATCTTTTATAATGACGTCAGAATAAAAGTCCATTTTCTTAAACAATAAGTGATCATCATTTACATAAGTGTAACCTCTGAGTGATCTGTATGTTAAAATATTAAAATCTTTCAGTGAGAAGAGTGTCTGTGTTGTTCAAATTCAGTATAAAGTCTCCACTGACATGTGAAGAGTCACCAAACAAAGCAGGACAATGAAAAACATCACTTACATAACAAATGACATATAAGCAGACGTTCCTGTGCAGGTGTGCTCCACTCAGCCCTGTAAGTGACACAGATGGTCTTTCACTTCTGCTTTTGGTAGGATTTTGGGGTTATTTTGGTCCTGGCTGTTGCCTAATGCTTCCACCTGCTGTGCGCTGTGCTCTCTGCAGCCTGTCCTGCACTCCTTTCTCTCTCAACCACAAAACAAAACCTGCATCTGAAAAAATAACAGACATACTCACCCACCAGCTTAAGATTCATTAGAATTTTAAATGATACCCAATAAAATTAATTTTTTATATTGTGCAAAACAGTCTGTAGTGAGATATTTTGTTTATTTTCTGAGAAAAAAAGTCAAACTTAAGTCAATTTCTACAGAGAATAAATGAAAATATTTTCAGCACATTTACTGCAGACTTTCTATTTTATTCTGAATTTGACACATTGAATAATAATAATAATAATAATAATAATAATAATAATAATAATAATAATAGTCATAACTTTTCATAATGTAGAAATGTAGTTTAATCATGTATGCAGTACAAATTTACATACATTTTATTTGCCTTGAAACTTGCCTTGACATATATTTTATTTACAGTGATTTTGATGAGAAAAAGACATCAGAGTCTACAACACAAATATAGCCATTTTATTTACAATCTAAAAGCTATAAAAGTTTTTATATGTAATGATGAATATAGTAATATTATAGCGCCTCTCAGCACTGAGGTCTTGGGTTCGAGTCCACATCTGAGCGGAGTTTCCATGTTCTGCGTGGGTTTCCTCCGGGGTTCCTCCCACAGTCCAAAAACATGGGGGTCAGGTGAATTGGCTACTCTAAAAATGTCCATGTGTGTGTATGTATGTGTGTGCGTGTGTGTGTGTTCACCCAGTGATGGATTGGCACCCTATCCTGGGCTTAGTTGAATAGTGTAATGCCCTGCCCTGCACCGAGTGAGGGGGTAGAGGACTAACCATGACCCTGAGAAGGATTAAGCGGGTGTGATAATGGATGAATAATTAATGAATAGTGTAGTGCTAAAATAACGACAAATCTGTAAAAAAAAAATTCTTTCAGGACAGTTTTGCTTAGAACACCCTGCATATACTTCTCCACCATAAATGGATTTAAAGTAAGTTTTAGTCTAAAATATTGAATTCATAACCAATTCAGTGTAGAAACTTTCTGTGAGACAGCTTTGAGAGACATTTCAGACATGTGGTTTCACACAACTGTGACTCTGAAAGTGTCTCTAGTGAAGCATTTTGCACCAAACCTCTCTGAACGTCTTTCTTTACATTTACAACATTTATTATCAGAAACTGCTGGAAGTCTGCTTGAAAAAGTTCTGCTGAGTGTTGGACATTAGTGGCACTGTTATATCTAAATTTCAATTATTTTTACTTTTACTGTTTGTAGTTTTAGGTGTTGTGTTCAGTGGCAGAGAGACCCAATGCACTGCAGATTCACAAATACGCTGCAAATACAGAAAACATTTTCATCAAAAGGACAACATGGGCACTAACAGACATTTAACAGATGTGCTGCAGATTCATAAACATGCTGCAAAAGCATTCACAATACAACAAAAGTGTTTTGGGGGACACTTAAAGGCCATGGCACCATATACAGTAATGCCATGTAAACAGGATCTGGCAAGAGTCACAGCAGTGTCTTTAATGAGAAGCAAGTTTGGTTTTATTTGTATAAATAAATATTTATACACATTTAACCATATACAGACACATTCCAAAAAAATATAATATCATGGAAAAGTTTATTAATTTCCATAATTCCATTCAAAAAGTTAAACTTTCATAGACTATAAATTCAGGGCCCACAATTTAAATTATTTCAAGTATTAATTTGTTTATTTTCACATAATTTGGGCTTCCAGCTCATAAAATCCCCAAAACAGGATTTAAAAAAATTTGAATTAGATGCTGTGTATTAGATGCTATGTATTACTGTGCACACAGTGATGAATGAATGTGGACCCACTGAACTAAAACAATGAGCTGCTATTAGATACTTTTTTCATCATGGAGCATTATTCAGTATCCGAGTTTCAGCAGGTGGCAGGAAGTTCAGTAGACCAACAACAGGGGGCAGTAAAGGACACGAAATGAAGGACAGAATGAACAGTGGCAAACACAAGCTGTATTGTCTTAACATTTATCTCTTGTTTAATTATACATCTAGTTTTATTCAGTGTCCTCAGAGCTGATCTTTTACAGGATCTACAGATTTGAGGTTGATATATTAAAGAATAATATACTCATTCATATATAACGGTACTCATATATTCTAACTCATGTTTTGTTTCAGTTTTGGTGCTGTATACAAAGTCGTAGGTTGATTCCAGTCAACACTGACTGGCAAACAATAATTTGTGGTCACATTAAGCATGAATAATGTACCTGTTTCCTATGGTGTACCTCAGGGTTCAATTATTGGTCCCATAAATACTGGCAAAGTGTGTCAGATCTAAATCTGTGGAATAATGACAATACTGATCAGTTCATGGTCATTATGTAACATATGTAAACAATAGACAGGAATAAAGTGATGATGGTTGATCTTTAATCCAATGGTGGAAACAATCATAAATACACTCTATTAACATTTTATCAGTTTTAAATCATGATGCTTTATTTAATTCTTCTTTAATATTTATACATTTAAAGTCTCTCATTCAAAATGCAACTTTTGCTGATGCAGTACTTCATGATTATAGACAAAATAAATAACATTACTGATAAAAAAGTCTTTTTTTTCTTTTTGAATTGTTTTTTATTCTCTAGATGTGTCTCTATTGTCAGTCTCTAACACTGCAGCTGTATTAGTGATGTGATTTAGAGCTTTCACTGGATTTACTTTTAATGTTGCAGTGAGCCTCCATCACAGCACTGTGATTGACATTTTATGTCCACCCATGACATCATGATGCAAATCCAGTCTGCTGAGTGTTTGTTCAGTACTTATGTGCTGCTGAGCTGAGAGGAGCAGTAGAGTCTCATCAGCTTTGACCATGAATTATTACTGCTACTGCTCCACTTCAGCAGTGAGTCCTTGATGCAATATTTCATTAAAACCTTTTTTCTGTATAACACAGCATTAATACATCATTAATCATCACATATTTAACTTTGTTCAGCAGGTGTGAAATGTCAAAGCATGGAATCATTACAAACTGCAGTTCAGCTCAAACCTAGAGAAACTCTGAGTCTGTCCTGTAGAGGATCTGGATTTAGCTTTGATTGTTGTAGCATGCACTGGATCAGACAACAGGCTGGAAAACCGCTGCAGTGGATGGGACGTGTTTATAGTGATGGAAGTGGCACTGAGTATGCATCATCATTTCAAGGCAGAACTGAAATCAGCAGAGACAATTCTAAGAGCTTAGTGTATCTGAAACTGTCTGGTGTGACAACAGAGGACTCCGCTGTGTATTATTGTGCGAAACAAGCACAGTGATGAATATACATGGAGACACTGTACAATAACATGGAGCTGCTTTTGAACATTTATTTTTTCATGAGGGGATGTTATTCAGAGTCTGACTATCAGCAGGTGTCTATAAAGGTACAGCAGAACAACCACAAGGGGCAGTAGAGGACACCAAATAAAGTGCAGAATGAACACTTTCACAAACTGCATTATGTTAAAGTTCCTTTCCCCCAACTCACCTGTGTGTGTATTGTAGTACATTACAACTGACTACAAGTCACCATTTATAGTCATAGATAAGAATAAAACAGCTATTGTCCCTGTTGTCCAGAGGGGCTCCTCACTCCTTTATCATCATAGACTCTCCTCACTAGGCAGAAGGTCAGAGATGTTAAAACTTCTTAACTCTGAGATTCTCTACTCCGAGATTCTCTACTCCATTACCTTCATGTCTGACCTTCCACTTTTTCTTTAAACACTCAGCTGAAGTTTCCTCTTCAGTTTATTATAAAAGTGTTTTAACTCTGATGTAATCTTTAAGAATGACCTTCTTCTTCTTTTAACTCTGAACTAAAAATGTTCCCCTTTTCTCAACATTTTCCTTCCTCTACCTCACACTATACTGCAGTTTGCTTTGTTTGAAAATTGTATTTTTTTTTCATTATATGTTTTTATAAGAAATAATGTCATTATTATTATTATTATTATTATTATTATTATTATTATTATTATTATTATTATTATTGTAATGTTTATACATCATCATCCAGGGTATGTAGTGATCATTATTTGATGGTGAATGATGAAGTCTGTAACAGTGAACTGGACAGGAGGTGTGTGAGGTGTAACTAATGCTGATTTTACCCTGGAATGTTTTGTCTTGTCCCCTCATTAAAATTCAACTTTAAAAATATTTTATACCAAATCTGTGAGTGTTCCATAACTCAGCACTGGCTCATTATATAATATAATTATTATTATTTTATATTATTATTTTTTTTTTTATAGTTGTAGTAGTAGTAGCTGCAGTAGTACTAGTACTGTATTAGTAGTAGTAGTTCTAGTACTAGTACTAGTACTGTATTAGTAGTAGTAGAAGCAATGACTTAACTCCCAGGTACAGTGTATTACTGGCCGCTGCTTCAGTTTAGTTTCCTGATGAAACATCTGACATTACAGTACATTACAGTGATATTATGGTGTGTTCTTACCCACTGTAAAGAAATAAAGAAGAGAAAAATGAGTTTTACATAAATAAATGGAGCCTTTATGCTCAACTCTGTAATAAAAACATAAAAGCTCTCAGAGGATCAATAAGAGATGAGAAGAGTGAAGACATCTCTGATATATGACACATCATCATACATTAAGATTAGAGCAGCTCTATGCAAATCTCCTCTCTTCTACTACATATTTAAGCAGGTGGAGGTGAAGATCAACAGCTTTCACTCATTCATCAAACACCATGTTCTCTCCATCACTACTGCTGCTGCTGACTGTCATCACCTGTGAGTGCTTTTGGACTTTCTGTCAGACACGTTTTAAACATTTATGTCCTTTTATGTTTATAATGTTAATTATGACATTTTCAGATGTTCGCTGTGTTGAACTGAGCCAGCCTGGATCCATGGTCATAAGTCCTGGTCAGTCAGTGTCACTGATCTGTACAGTTTCTGGATATTCACTGACTGATAGCAGCTACTGTACACACTGGATCCTCCAGCCTGCAGGAAAAGCTCTGGAGTGGATTGGAAGGGTTTGTGGTAGTGGTAACATTTACTACAGTGATAAACACAAAAGTAAATTTCAAATAACCAGAGACATGTCCAGCAGCACAGTGACCTTAAGAGGTCAGAATCTGCAGACTGCAGACACAGCTGTGTATTACTGTGCTCGACAACCACACAGTGAGACACAATAACAGAAACCCTGTACAAAAACAGACTCTCTGTAGAAAACATCACCACAGTTAGAGGGATTTAAAGAGTCAGTAACACATATGAACAGTAGGAGAGTGTTCATTCATTAATAAACCAAACTCAAGTAAATTAAGCCAGAAAAGATCAATATAATACATTTTATTTGTTTATTCTGTTCAGTTTAATTTCTTCTTTGATGTCTACATAGAAGACATGTGACTTTGCTCTGGATGGAAAGTTTTGTTCATGGTAAGCTAAAAAATTTGATGAGTGCTGCTCTGATTGGATGATTAAAAGGTGGCATCATCCTGGTACTACAAAGACTGAGTGCCAGAAAACAGGTGAGAAATGACTAGAGTGGTGTAAATAGTGCTATAAAACTACCTAAAAGCAAGAGGACAAATATTGGGAGAACCATCCTCCTCTAGTCAACATCAGATATCAAAAATACTGAAAAAATATCACATTAAAAACATTAAATGAGACACAGATGATGATGTTGAATATATAACAGCTAAAGAATTCACCTGCAGACCACAACTGACCACCCTCGCTGCTACACCTACTGTGGTCAATTCCTTCTGCTC
>BRDA01063712.1:0-12469 GCA_036984385.1 Crenuchus spilurus
GTCACTTTCACTAGCACTTTCACTTTCACTGGACAGCGGTCAAAGGTAATGACTGACCTCTTCTTCTACGCTAGCATCTAGGGGATGCTACGTCCGCAGCGCCCCTAGCGGTTTGGCATACTTGAAGAAATTTATGCTACTCGTTAGCTGGAACAAAAATATTCAGAGATCTCGACTCGTTACCTGGAACACTCGTAAGTAGGGTTACCACTGTACTTAGTCCCATAATTCACACCAAAATCCTTCACCAATCACAAAGCAACATGTATGAATATTCAAAAATAGACCCAGTAGAGCTTTATGTGGAGGAAAAAGAAAGTGAGATGGATGGTAAAAGCGAGGCTGATTAAAGAGGTGATTATAATCAGAGCTACAAGTCAGTGTATCACTGTGAGCTTCTTACAGATCTGATGTTAAACGAATGCAACTATAAATAAACTGATGTAATACATGTAATTAATGTAATACAATAAACACGAGTCTTAAGGGTAATCATAAATAAATCAATAATAAATGTATAAACCAATATATGATCACAATACAGTACACTACAAACCCATTTTAATGCCATCTGGATGCAGGCGTTTCATTACTATGGAGACAAATCAAAAGTTTAATTGAAGACCTTCCCCTGAAAATCCAATCCCAACAGGGGATCCCAGTTTTTCTTTATTTGTCCAAATTTATTTCTTCTAATGAGTGCATTCAGCTAATTTAAGTTGGCACAGATGCACACTCAGCTTGTCTAGTCCCTATAGAGACATACGGGCAATAGAATAGGACCAAATATGAACCTGTTGGCACATTGTCTAATGCCAGACTAGAGGAGTATAAAGCCCAGCATTGAGCTGTGGAGCTGTGTTCTCGGCTGCATCCAGTACTTTTAGATGATTTGGGGATGAGCTGGAGGTAATGATCATCCAACACCCTGACCTCACTAATGGTCTTGTGGCTGAATGCAATCAAATCCTCACTGCAATGCTCCAAAGTCTAGTAGAAAGCTTTGCCTGGACAGTAGAGACAGTTACTGAGACAAAAGCAGGATAAAACTCTTTGCTGGTTTGTTGTATATACAGTAGATGTGTCTCAAAATGCTTTGCCCTTTGCCAGGCTGGCAGTGTAAATATGAAGCTTGAACAAGTGAGTTTATGCCCCTCAGCATGCCATGGCTGGTTGATACACATGGGCAAAGGTGAAAAATGGCTACATTTTGTTTCTTCACTGGCCCTTTAAAGTGACTCCTTTGGCGACATAAGCGGTGATTTTGGAGCTCTGCTGTTTTCGTTACTCGGAGTGATGGCGGCCACATCATGTGTGCAGAGCTGTGTTTTGCTGCACTTTCAGTGAATGGAGTCTGTGTTAAGTGTTAGTCAGTTTGGCAGCACAACACAGTCTACACATTTACTCCCACACTGAAAGAGCCATTTATACTGCAGATTCAGAAACAGCTTCAAGCTGAAAGGTAAATCAATAACGCCGTGAAAGGCTGAAGCTTGGTACAGTCAGGCCTAAATATTGGCATTGATAAACAAAATTTCCAGCTCCAGTCTTTGCCCCTGAGAATTCACTGCACTGTTGACAGATACGCAGGCATCTCCAAAAATGTAGAATATTCTGAAAAGCTTCACTGATGTTCGTATTTTAAATCAAAAGTTATATTCAGTGCATGAAAAGTGGCATATTTTACAACTTTTTGTGTTTTAATGTTGATATTGTGAATAATTTGCTCAAAACTCAACATGAAATATTCTAATAAATTGAAAGCCTGGATTTCTGATTTTAATGAGTTCCCAGATAGCTAAATTATTCTGGCCCACATTTCATTTGGCCCACTTGCCCTATCGATTGACTTCGGTTGCAAGATGTAGGCCACATAGCAGGCAAATGTGAAGCACACACAACTGGGCCAAATCTGGACCAGAAGCTAGCCACTTGTAGCCAGGGTTGCCAGGTTCGCGGTTTTCACGCCAAATTGGGCTTATTTGAAAATCCAGTCGCGGGTGAAAATTAAAGTGTGGTGGGGTGCGTTTTTTGGGCTACTTTAAAAATTACCGGGGCAGCCAAAAACAACAAGAAAAGTGGGTGTTAGAAGATTGAATGCAACAATAAATACGAGAAGAACATAACAACATAAGGAAGTACAGCATAAAGAGGAGAGAGAGAGACAGAGACAGACAGACAGGCAGAAGGTGAAGAGAAAACAGTCACTAGCTAATATGGCAGGTAAATGGGGGAAATACGGGTATTGCAAGTACTGGGAAAAAGAAAAAGGTTTGATGTAATGGATTAAAAGTGTTCCTAATGACGAGAAAAAAGGCATATTGTAAATACTGTAAATGTGAAATGTCAGTTCCTTTTTTTTGCTAATTATGTTAAAAAGTGGACCTCATCTGTTATGGTACATGTGGGCCAAATGTGTTTTTTCAATATAACGGCCACATGCAGTTTGCAGTGCCCACAGTGGGCCAGCAGTGCCATTTCTCAGCCACATTCGTATGCTATCTGGGCTATAAGTCATAATGATTAACATTAAAACCAAAAAGATTTGAAATATCACTTGTGTGTAATGTGTAATGAATATTAAAAAATGTAAATGAATATTTATGAAACCTGACAAAGGTCTGCAGGCAACATTAGTGATAGTATTTTGTGATTTGGATCAGGGATAATCTACATTAATCAACATAAAGACAATGTGTCCATGTTAGCCAAACGGCTAAACAAAATAAAAACCCTGCAAAGACTAACTAAACACACACGAGTGACAGATAGCGATAGAGAGCAGTAAGGAAATAACAATGCTAACATGACTCATCATGCTTCTCTGAACCGGTTCGGTGTTTTGCCATCTGGTTTCGGGCCATTTCTCTGTCCCTTCATTTAGCACAAGCGCTAATGACGTTCATTAAAAGCCAAATGCTGCACTCAAAAACCCACAACCAATCTGCCCCACCAGTTTCAACCTGTTCTAAAGGAAAATAGTGGAACATATGGGACTTCAGAACCACCAGACACACCAAATAAAATGCTAATAATAATAATGTTAAATTCACAAAAACAACTCAGCTGACTGGCAGCTTTAACAGCACAGTGTCAGTGCATCTAGTCCTTCATAAACTGAGCACTGAGCTGCTCTGGGCTGAATATCTTCAGACGGTGGACCGGCCTCATCCTCACAGTGACACTGATGTGTGTTAAAACATGTGCTCAAGTACACTCTGCACTCTTACAGGGTTCTATATAGTACCAAAAAAGGGTTCTTTGGCTTGTAACAATAGTGCAACCGTCTTAAAAGAGATGGTTCTTCAAGGGTTCTTTAGAAAATAACATGGTTCTATATAGAACCTTTTGAAATGGTTCTATATAGCACCAAAAAGGGTTCCTCTATTATTACAAGCTTGACATTGTAACTACAGCAGAACTATTTTCAAAAAGGTTCTGTATAGAAATGAAGAACCCTTTATCCATGTGAAGGGTTCTTTGAGTGTACATGGTGAACCATCTATAGAACCATTTTATTTACTAAAGAACACTTTAAGAACCATCTTGTTTAAGAGTGTACTATACAGAGTCCATTTTAAAGGCTTCTGTAAAGAGGCATATGAAAGGGGTTCTATATAGAACATTTATGGTGCTGTAAAGAACTATGTTTTGTTCAAATGCATTTCTAAATTTACTAAAATATTATAACATCTATTAACATTTAACACATCCATCCATCCATTATCACACCCAGTTAATCCTTAGTCCCATACCCCCTCACTGGGTGCAGAGCAGGGCATTACATTATTATTATTATTATTATTATTATTATTATTATTATTATTATTATTATTATTAATGCTGTTGTATTGAGTCCACAGCTAAATGAACCAGTACACATTGAACAACATATAACCTAAAACTATCCAGCGGAACTCGTTAGCCATTCAGAGGGTTCTTTGAGCATTCATGGTTCTACATGAGCATCTCAAATAATTAGAATATCATGGAAAAGTTCATTTATTTCAGTAATTCAATTAAAAAAGTGAAACTAATTACACACAGAGTGTCTATTTTAAGTGTTTATTTATTTTAATGTTGATGATTTTGGTCGACAGCCAATGAAAACCCAAAAGTCAGAATCTCTAAACATTAGAATATTATATAAGACCAATTAAAAAATTATGTTTAATACATAAATGTAGTTCTACTGAACAGTATGTACAGTTTATACACTCAGTACTTGGTTGAGGCTTATTTTGTATGAATTGCTGCATCAGTGCTGTGTGGCATGGAGGTGATCAGTCTGTGGCACTGTTGAGGTGGCATAGGGGAGATCAGCCTGTGGCAGTGTTGAGGTGGTATAGAAGCCCAGGTTGCTTTGATAGCGGCCTTCAGCTCATCTGCATTGTTGGGTCTGGTGTCTCTCATCTTCCTCTTGACAGTAGCTCATAGATGCTCTGTGGGGTTTAGCTCAGGTGAGTTTACTGCCCAGCACAGTGATACTGTGGTTATTAAACCAGGTGTTGGTGCTGTTGGCAGTGTGGGCAGTGCCAAGTCAAGCTGGATAAATGAAATCCACATCTCCATAAAGCTTTTCAGCAGAGGGAAGCATGAAGTGCTCTAAAATGTCCTGGTAGACGCTGACTTTGAACTTGATATATAACACAGTGGACCAACACCAGCAGATCACATGGCTTCTCAAACCATCACTGAAAGTCAATTTGACATTTCATTTGTAAGTCAAGGTCCCAGAGACTTTTTTTCTGTTTTGGAGGAATCAGAGGAATCATAACCGAATTCTGATGACCCAATCAGAAGATAAGACATTCTGGAGAAACACTATTCATATGGTCAGCAGGAGAGTCTGGTTTAGAGCTCCATACAATAAAGAAAAGTGAAACTAGGCTACTTACATAAAGCAGCCCATTAACCCTCAGACATGTAGGCGGAGATGCGTTTCTTTCCCTTTTTTTATTTCTCCATCTTCTTACCCCTGGCCTGCATATAACTTGGATGATTGGGAATGGGACAGATGGTGGAGTTTAATTTTAAAAGCTGTTTATGTGTGTGTATGCGTGTGTGAGAGAGATAAGCCCAGGTCATATAGCAAATGGAAGGGATGCCTGTCATTATTACACACAAAAAGAGCATCTCATCTGTCGTCTGGCGGTGCTTTCTTTCAGCCTCATCACACGTTCTCTCTCTCTCTCTCTCTCTTTAAATGCTCAATTTACAGCCTGATTTTGCACGCTGAGGTGTATAAAATCACCGCGGGCTTTGGGCCGAGTTGCCATGGTAACCAGGTAAGTGGAGGTTGATGAGGGTGCACTGAGATTGTCGGCCGGTCAGCTGCCGTCTCCCGTGTATTTACCAAGACGTACAGTTTATAGTGCTGACATGACCGTTTTAAAGTGATAGTTTGGCCAAAATTCAAATACCCCAATATCCGAATGGACCAATCAGTAGACGCCTGAGCCAGCTGGCATTGCAATGTGAAAGTGATAGTGAGAGAGAGAGAGCACTGCCAATTTTTGCTCTCTGTGGGCCCCGGCTGTTGATGACAAACTTGTGATCCTCTGGTCATAGTGTCAGCGTTTTAGCCTGCTGAGCCACTTGGGCCCCAGAAACCACTAACTTTGTATGAGGTTCTAGAGCTGCTGTAGTGATGATGTACTGAGAACGGACTTCTCGAACATTGGGTGCCCGCAAGACCCATTGACGCCAGATTGGAACAATGACTCTGACGAGTGGTGCACTCTTAAAAGAGAGGGTTCTTCAAGAGTTCTTTACTAAAGACAATGGTTCCATATAGAACCATGAGCACGAAAAGAACCCAAAGGGTTAGTAAAAGGGTTCTTCAGATTGATGAAGAATGTGCCGTACATGGTTCTATGTTAAAGCCTTTTGAAAATGGGTCTATATAGCGCCAAAAGGGGTTCCTCATTTATTACAAGTTTGATATCGTAACGATTGCGGAACCCTTTTTGGAGCTACTGTATGTAGAACCATTTTCAAAAAAGAGCAAATGCAAAGAACTCTTTGGGTTCTTTGAGTGTTCATGGTTCTGTACAGAAGCGATTGATGCACCACAGTGGACGAGTTAACCTCTATAATGAACACAGGAAGATGTCACGGATCACTAAAAGCCAAAGGTGGATCCCAGTGTTGGGTAGTTCAGTAGTCATATTTTTAAATAACTATGTAGTGTAGTATAGTAGCTCCTAAAGCAAATTTCAAATGCTCAACCATCAGAGTAACTGGTCAGCTTTATTTTTCAATCCATTTCATTTCATAAATAAAGTCCTTTCACTGTGACTAAATGATTCAAATCCAGCACATGGCCTGATTTTAGGCCCTCGTAGTGTCACTCCTGTCCATTTTCTGTTGGACGGCCAATGCCAGCTGCTTAAAAATAACACTGTTCGATTTCTGCTGCAGCCAACTCTTCACCCACTACCCCCTTTACACCTCCATGTCCACTGGGCCTTCGTTCTTGCCCCATGCCTCCTCCGGAGGGGCTGTTAGAGGGCAGCGTATTATCTTACAGCCCCCCCCACTGCCGCGGTTATTGTGTTTTGAGTTATTTTTGGCGGCTCTGCCTTCGGGCCTGCTTGCCAAGGACTGTAAAGGGAAGGGCATAGCTTAAACTTCAAGTATGTTTCCACAGGGCATCCATCAAAGCGTTACGGACAGCTGGAGAATGAGTTTTATAGCCCCCCCACTTCGCAGAAACATGCGCCCCCCCGTCATCACACCATACATACACAGCCGTCCACGTATGACCACAGAGCTAAACATTGTAGTGAGCTGAACAACAGGCTGCTTTAGCAGAGGTGTGAACATGTGTGTGGCCATGCATTTAGCTGTTTTATGAGTGACAATAATCATCATTTTTATTAGTAGTAGTACACTCTTTAAAAAGAGATGGTTCTTCAAGGGTTCTTCAGTAAAGAAAATGCAGAACCATGAAGACTCAAAGAACCCATAGTGAAGTGTTCTTCAGACTGATGATGGAAGTGTTGCAGATGTTTCTATACAGAAATGTTTTGAAAATGGCTCCATATACCCTAAAGGGTTCTGCTACTGGACAATGCCAAGCTTTTAATAATAGAGGAACCCATTTTGGTGCTATATAGAACCATTTTTACAAGTTTCTTTGTGACGTGGTGCATTATCTTGCTATTAGAAGACATTGTGGGCGTGGTCAATAACAATACGGCATTCAAGGTATGATTGACAGGCCAAAGTGTGCCAAGAAAACATTCCCTTCACCATTACACCACCTCCACCAGCCTGGACTGTTGAGGTCCTAGCTAACAATTTTTATATAGTGGAATGTTTCTGGAACGTTACAAATGTAACAAATTTGGTTCTTATAATGTTTAATCTGATAGATGTTTCTAGAATGTTTTTATTTAACATTCCAGTAATGTTGCCTCAACATCATGAGAACGTCACCAACAGTAGGTTGAAATACTGACCACGCCCACAGACAAAAACAATTTTTCAAACCTGTAAATAATAAATAATAAATAAATAGATTATTTAGGCCAATTACATGAAGTAACATCTCACTGATGTTACTTCAAATGTTGCTGTAATGTTAGTGTTTGTCTAAGTGGGAATATTCTGTAAGAAACATTCCAGAAATGTTGCAAACCATTATTACATCAGACGTTTTCAGAATGTTCGAGGAACTTTATTTCTGTAACGTTACAGAACCTTTCTTGGAACCTTTTAAAGACGTTTGCTAAATGTTCTTACAACATTCTCTGTTAGCTGGGTACATGGATTCATGCATTTGGACACTACTATTTGTGTGCCTCAGCAGTAATCAACATTGGACCAGGCTACGTTTTCCCAGACTTCAAATGTTTTGTTGAGCTTCTGTTCTTGGCTGACAGAAGTGGAACCCTGCAGCATCTTCTGACGTTGCAAATCATTCACCTCAAAGGTTTGATGAGTTCATTCTGAGATACTTTTCAGCTCACCACAGTTCACGACTGGGTATCTGAGTTACAACAGCGTCAACTCAACCCAGTCTCGACATTCTCTATTGACCTTTCTCATCAGCAAACATTTCGCTGATATACATGAATCTGTCTGAAGGCCTGGAGGCTCATAGAGGTCCAATATGGGGTCCAACCCATGAAGTTTGAGAGCAGATTGGAGTCCATTCCTGTTTGCATCTCATTAAAATAAAACTTTATGAGCTCCGAGTGGCTGAGGCGTTGACACAATGATCAGATCATGAGTTTGCCATTGGCAGCCGGGGCCTGAGAGTGCTTTCTCTGGGTGGCGCTCTCTACCCATCACTACTAAGTAACATCCGCTGGCTCAGGTGTCTGCTAGCTGATGTATCAGAGCTGGGTATCCTGGCAGCATTGGCTGCCCAGCAATGATGTGTGATGCCCAGCGACAATGAGGAACTTGAGAGACTCCACAGTGGAAACTGCAGAACCGTTGATGTAGAGGAGGGTAGTGAGGGGTGGGTTGTGTTGAGGGTGGGTTGATTGGCGACTACTCCATTGGGGGGAGCCTGTGATGGTGCCTGAGGTGGTATCTTATACACAGTGGTACCATGTGGTTTGTTCCAACAGGAACATATGTATCACCACAGAGAGTCAATAAAGGGGAACAATTTGCCCCCATTGAGCTCACCTGGGACTTGGTTATGGCTGCTACCATGAGGATACATTAATGGTAAATTTTAGAGTGACATCTCTACATACACACCAACAAGAAATGTGAACAAGAAGCTACTAAGTGCAGCTACTGCGCTATACAAAACACATCACCTCCTTCATCACCTGCTATTCATTAAATGTCGCTACGCTAATAGCTATGGTGCACATTATATGCTATAAGCTATATGACTATGTTGCTATACTATAGCTATGCAACTTTGTGTCCCAACTTGGCTCCACCCCTGATTCACAAAACAAAAAATAAGCGTCTGTATTAAGTCCACACTGTATTGTGAATGGCTGTTAAATCGTTACTGCTAATTGGCTCCCCAGTGATGGTGTATCAGCTGTAGTTTGAAAAGAGGTGGTGGCTGTATCACATGCAGTGGAGGAGGCTTGTGCATGTCTTCACCCTCCTAGAGTCACGGACAGTGCAAAGTGATGGAGAGAGTCCTAATGGGTTGGGTTAATTGGTGACTACCACATTGGGAAGAGGAGAAAACTGGCAAAAATTTAAGGAAAAAAATTGTTACTGCTTTACGTACTCTTAGTTTGGAAACCTACACACTAGTACGAAATATACACACTACTGAGTGTGTGTGTGTGTGTCTGCATTAACCTATGGAAGCTTATGTCAAACATCCATAGCCCTCAAAAGTCCCATTAGTCACATTCCAAACGATGGCACCTGTAACGACAACACTGGTTTATTTACCAGTTTATGTCAGAACTGATGTTGGCCACATACCACACACACACACACTGACACATTTACATTTACATTTGAGGCATTTAGCAGACGCTTTTATCCAAAGCGACTTACAATTGGGGGTTAGGTGCCTTGCTCAAGGGCACTTCAGTCGTGACCTGCCTGGGGATCGAACCGGCGACCTTCAGGTCACCAGACCAGATCCTTAACCACTAGGCCATGGCTGCACAGAGGGGCAGCATTCACTTGTTATGCCAGCTTTGTCAGCTTTGAACCTTGAAGACTGCCATGCTATATTTCATATACTAGCTAGTCCTGAAAGACCAGCTGTGGCCCAGAGAAGCTATTCATCGGTTTTGTGTGATTGGTGCACCCTGAATGTCTCGTACTCAGCATGACGACAAAATCACAAGCACCGTGTGTCCTTAACAAATAAAATAACACCAAAATATTGAACCCAGATAGCAGACAATTCTGAACCAAAAATGGCCTGATTAAGGTACTTTCAGGTCAGTTATGGGTGTACAGTGAGTGTATGGTGAGACAAAACTAGCCATGCTAGTCTTGCCTAAGGTTTGTCATGGCATTTGAGCTCTGAGCTACAAACTGTATGGCCTAAACATAACTATTGATTATTGAACTTCATTGCTGTTTTGGCCAAAAGTGGCCCAACTGTAGCCAGCTAACTGTATCACCTAAGTTGTGGTTTAATTCAGCCTAAACTGAGGCTGTGTTCTGGCACCTGGATTTGGACAAAGTCACCACCATCATTCTAGTAGTCAGTGTGTGTCAGAGCCGGGTCATCACTTGTTTACTGTCAGGGAGGACTTTCCCTCTCACTGGATCTCAACTTGGGTTCGACACTGGGGGGCAAATTTTCTCTTAATCCTAATTTTGAACTTCTTATGGATATAACAATGCAATGTAGTGAATATTCCCAAATTCATATTGTTATTATACGTTTTTGTATTTACTGTATATTGTTGGTTATTAAAGTTAGATAACCAATTGATGGCTTACTGTAAAAGTGACCGTCCTGCTTTCACTGACCTACCAGCGGTCCACCTTTACTCTAATAAAAACACTGTTTATTCTAATAGAAATGTGTCCTTTATAGATTATAATAGCTGTAAAACAATACCGTCAAACACCATCACATCTCTGTCAAATAGTACACTATCTACAGTTAATATACAACACCATCCAACACCATCACTTCGCTCGGTCAAATGTTACCTGTCTACGCTTTATGTAAAGGGTATCAAACTCCAGTCTGGAGGAAGAGTCAGTGTGCAGTTTCTGCAGTCTGTGATGGTTTGAGGTGCCATGTCATCCGCTGGTGTTGCTCCACAAGTCAACAGTCATCTACTGGGAAATTTTAGAGCACTTCATGCTTCCATCTACTGACAAGCTATACGGAGATGCCCAATCCAGCAGCTGCCCACAGTGTCAAACTACTACTGACTATCATATTACTGTGCTTGACTGGCCAGCCAACTGTAAGCCATGACTGATCATTTTAAATGTGTGAAATATGCCACTTTGTGAACAAGAAGTTAACTTTTTACTCATTTTTTGAGGTCTGACTTTGTTACACTGCCCACTCTTTATATCAACACCATTTATTACAGTCTCTACTCTTCTGGGAAGTCTTAAAGCTGGATGTTGGAAGAGTTCTAGATTACACACCACACTCCAATCCATCCCAGAGGCATTGGATGGAGCTCCATCACTCCAGAGAATGTAGCTCCACAGCCCAGAGAGCTTTTCTTTCAGCACTCAGAGTGACCTTAAAAAGAAGCTGAATTCACTCGTTGGAAGGCCTGCCTGGACGTGTACGAGTAGTTTATTAAGGTTTCTGAAAGTTAAACAGTGAAAAAATCGCGTGTTTACACTGTAGACACTGTAAGATTCAGCCGCGCTTGTGAGTCGGTTTCACGGAGTCGTTCGAAGGAACCGACTCAAACGAACGACTCCTCGAGCGCTCGGATTTCGCCGGTAGAGTCGTGACGGTGAGATGTGTCTGAATGTCCTGCTCAGGGCACAACACGGACTGCGCGCCGCTCCAGCGGGCAGGTAAGAGCAGCGAGCTGTGCGCGTGGTGATGAGCTGGTGTTTGTTTGACTGCTGTGAGTGAACAGGACAGAGGATAAAGGCTCATTAGTGTCTCAGCCATAAACTGGGCTTTAAAGTCACAAATGTCTTATAGCTGCTGGATGTGCTCTGAGTCCAGAACAGGCTCAGCACATCAGAGAGGCTCACAAAGTCCTGTTCAGCTTAAACCAGAGGACACACACAGTGTGTATGTTCTTAAACTTAGCCTTTCACACCTTTACACACCTATAATGTGTGTGTTTGTGTGTTTATTTATTCACTGAATGATACAGGTCTACAGGTCTTATGTGTGTGTGTGTTTATTTATATAGTTCTTATATGGACACATATGTATATATACAGTATATTTAATGTGTGTGTGTGTGTTTACTTATATATATATAGTGAGTGTGTGTGTGCGTGTGTGTGTGTGTGTGTGTGTGTGTGTATTTACTTATATATATAGTGAGTGTGAGTGTGTGTGTGTGTGTGTGTATTTACTTATATATATAGTGTGTGTGAGTGTGTGTGTGTGTGTGTGTGTGTGTGTGTATTTACTTATATATATAGTGAGTGTGTGTGTGTGTGTTTATTTATATAGTTCTTATATGGACACATATGTATATATACAGTATATTTAATGTGTGTGTGTGTGTGTGTTATATATATATATAGTGAGTGTGAGTGTGTGTGTATGTGTATTTACTTATATATATAGTGAGTGTGAGTGTGTGTGTGTGTGTGTGTGTGTGTATTTACTTATATATATAGTGAGTGTGTGTGTGTGTGTTTATTTATATAGTTCTTATATGGACACATATGTATATATACAGTATATTTAATGCGTGTGTGTGTGTGTGTTTACTTATATATATATAGTGAGTGTGAGTGTGTGTGTATGTGTATTTACTTATATATATAGTGAGTGTGTGTGTGTGTGTTTATTTATATAGTTCTTATATGGACACATATGTATATATACAGTATATTTAAT
>BRDA01063714.1:0-12622 GCA_036984385.1 Crenuchus spilurus
TACAAAGGAAACATACAAAGCATTTAAAAATCAAGTAAAAAAAGAAAAAATACAATAAAAAACAAAAACACACACTTGAAGTAAAACAACACAAGGACAGTGCACACTTTAAAAGGCTTTGCTGCTTTGCACAATTATCCAGATGCCTGCTTAAAGAGGAAAGTCTTTAGTTGCTTTTTGAGTGAGATGACAGAATCAGCTGATCTTAACAAAGGAGGCAGTGTGTTCCACAGTTTTGGGGCGACAACCGCAAAAGCTCGATCTCCACGTGTTTTTAAGCGTGAACATGGAACAGTTAGCAAGTTTAAATTGCTAGATCTGAGAGAGCGAGCTGAACTATAAGGGTGAAGCAGCTCAACCGCATACATAGGAGCCTGCCTGTGCAATGCTCTGTAAGCAAACTAATAATTAATAACTGTGAACAAGTCATTAGTTCATGAGAATTTTAACACGAACAATTGTTTACAAATGACAGTTCATGTAGTTACTAATGATTGTATTTATTTTTGCAAATATTAACAAATTTTTAATAAATCACTAGTAAATCATTCTTAAATCATTTGTTGATGAAATGCTCATGAACTAATGATTTGTTCACAGTTATTAATCATTAGTTATTAGTTAGTGGATTATTAACTATTAATGAAAGTTATTATAAAGTGTTACCTAATTTTTTCATTTATCTCTCTCTTTTATTTAATTTAGTTTCTTGTTATTCTCTTCTCTTTGTTGAGTTCTTGTTCTAGATTTGTAGACCTTGAATCTTTTCTCCAGATGGGTCTGGAACTCCAGAGTCTGTTAAATACATCTCTCAGCTGCTGATACAGAAGCGATAGTCCAGGACCGGTCCAGGAGACCAGATAAAGTGTTTGGCCTTTGTTAGCCATTAGCACTACATTACCTGTTTGTGGGTCACTGTTAGCTTTTACTGTTCAGTTGTAATCTTATAGCTGGAGATTAAGTGTGCTAGCAGCAGCCACCAGTTTATTAGTCTAATATTAGTTATTAGCACTGAGCTCTCTGACTTATTCTAGCATTGAAACTCATAATTAGACCAGATCTTTATGAGCACCTTCTAAGTTATTTTTATTGGTTACCATTACATTACCAATCTATAACCAGCCATCTGTTTGCAGTCTGACTTTAGCAGTGTACTTGTGGTTGAATACACCCACAGATTTCATGCAGACCTTGTTTTGTCTCATTTCTGTGGTTTTATTCATGTTAGAAATATGAAATGGGTTGTTTACTCAAAGGGTATATTTTTGTACATAAGCTGGGGTGTACAAATAGTAAACTTTGGACTGAACTCATAGGGTTGTGTTTGTTAATCTAATCCCCAGTCTGGGCAACCACACCTGGGTAATACCAATAAGTCATTGGGCAAGACTCCTAATATTACATTCGCCTACCATTGCAATGTGATTAAAAATGTCAAAACATCTGCCAAATGCATAAATGTTAAAATGCAAATGAGCTAAGCTCATCATGCATAATCCTTAAATGCAGCTGAAGTGATCATCCCAGGTATGACTCTGCCTAATTTCTTTCCTGCACTAAAGGAAGTAAACATGTCTTAAATGAACCTTATGATGATTCTAAATTGAGAATCTGTAAACATTTACCTCTGAAAGTGCACACAGAGGACTTTGACCTCCACATTTAACCCATACATGTAGTAACACACATACACTAGTGAACACACATGCTCGAAGGGACCAGTGAGCATACACATTTACAAAGCAGTGAACAGTCACTATCCATGGCGCCCAGGAAGCAGTTGGTTGGATGCCTTGATCAAGGGCATTTCAGTCATGGCCTGCCTGGGAAACAAAGCAATGACCTTACAATTAAAGACTGACTCCCTATCCACCAGGCCACGGCTGCCTGCATTTGAGCACAACTTTCTTAACCCTTCTTTGAAAGCTTCTTTCTACTGACATTGTAAGTTATTTGGGGGGTTAATATCGCTCAGTCTGTCAGTCAGTCAGTCAGTCAGTCAGTCTGGCTTGCTGTTGATCATCTCAAAAAATATTGTGAACATATTGTGGAAAAGTTCATCATTGTCCACACTGTAAAATCTGATAAGTTGATCTTACATAAAGGAATTTAGGAAACCAATTGCCTTAGAAAAATAAAGTAAGCACAACAAAGAATTACTAGTCAGTAGTACTTTTGGTTTATTTTAAACAAATACCATTCATAGCACCTCAGCCTAATACATAAAGTTTCCCAAAAATAAAAAATAAATGACACATTTAAGCCAATTAAAAATATTTTTAAAAGAAAGCGTATGCTGCGCTGGCACCGAATCCCATAGGATGGGATATCATGGGAGCTTCCAACCTGACTAAAAGCCCGAGCATGGCGAATCCTGCTTCGGCAATGCCAGTCCCTTTCGCCGAGATCTTTGGGGATGTTTGCTCAAATAAGTCCTCAGGGGTGATACCCAGATCTTCATTGAGGTCTTCAGGGGTGGTTCTTTCCTCTTTCCTCCCACACAAAGCTGTAGGCTCACCCCTGAAAAGTCAGTGGATGTAGATATTACACTTGATCTTAGCCAAATGGCCGAGAAGCGATTAAAACTTCTACTTAATAGACGGCAGTTATCACTGTTAACAGAACATATGTTCTGTTGGAGGGTGAAGACTGGCACAGGCCTCCTCTGATGCATGTGAAGTCAGCCACCACCTCTTTTCCAACGTTTGCTGATACATTGTCGCAGCCAGCATGCTCGGAGGAAATTGCAGGATGCCCAGCTTTGATACATCAGCTAACAGACACCTGAGCCAGTGGACATTGTATGGTAGTAGTGATGGGGAGAGAGTGCCATCTACCCACCCAGAGAGAGCACAACCAACTTTGCTCTTTAGGTCTCTAGGGCTGTTGGTTAACTTCCAAAAAGCTAAACTTAAGAAATGTTTTATGTTCATTACACATAAAGTGACATATTTCAAGCCTGTTCTTGTTTTAATGTTGATCAGTTTGGCTCATGAAAATCAGAAATTCAGAATCTCAGATTATTAGTTATTATTCATTATTAAATTATTACTATTTCATTGGGATATTTGAGGAAATTCCTATTTATCAGTATAGTATCAACATTAAAACACAAATGCTTGAAATGCCACTTTATGCATAATGAATATAAACTATTTAACAGTTTACCTTTTTAAATTAAACGATGAACATGTTTTCCACTATTCTAATGTTTGGAGGTACATTTCATCTTCGTGTGCACATTTCTCTTAGGAAACAGAAGATAATATAACAGATCAGATGATAAGAGAGATGTTATATTGAGCAGCACATTTCTACTATGATTATCCATTTAACTAAAGCCTGCACAAACATGAATACGGCTGATTGTTTACCAGCAGCTTGTGGATTGTTTTTATTGATTATATCATTACTGTCCATAGATAGCCATCTGTCCAGCCTGGTATTGACACTGTGCTAGGCTCTAGTTAGCTGTTCTGCCTCTCTCACACTCTGTCCATGCTTCAGGTTGTTGTTTCTCTTGTACTACATCGAGTAATTTATGTGCTGAACAATGCTGTCGTCTGGTTCATGTGAACAGGAACAGTAGAGCAGACAGTGTGACCTGCTGTGTTCTGCTCCAGCTCACCTCTCAGCACTGGTCACCTGTCTGGCTCTCCTTGAGGGCAGAGATAGATTACCTGAACAGTGCCCAGATCCCTCACACCTTTGAGGAAGGCAGGCGGTGAATGAGCACAGGCAGCTCATAAATTCAAACCTGTCTTCACATGTGAACACGGGATGTATTGCAGAGTCAGTGTTGGCCCACTTTCTTTTTTTCCTTTTTTCTCTCAGACTTTCCAAGAACTTGGAAGTTAATGGGCTGTTATGTTCAACTTTATCTGCAAAAGCATTTGTCATCTGAATGTGAGATATGTTGCGCATTAGACTGAGATGTTGTGTTTCTCAGAGCGTGAGACTACAGTACATGAGATTGTGGAGGTCTGCAATCACTAGTTGGACTTGCATAGTTGATATTTGTAATGTTTGCTTTACTGACTCTACTAAGTTACAAGATTCAATAGTGTTTGTAATACTAGTGTACATCTATACTGGTCTGATAGTGAGTTCATAGTTCTCTCCAGTATTTGTTGAAATTAAGGTGAAAAAATGACAGATTTCTGAACATATTGTGTATTCTACCACACCGTTCTAAACCAAGCATTAAAATGTACTATGCTCAGGGCCCTGAGTTGCTCAGCAGGCTAAGGTGCTGACACTATGACCAGAGGATCGCAAGTTTGAATCCCGGTCATGCTGTTTGCCTTCAACAGCCGGGGCCCACAGAGAGCAAAATTGGCAGTACTCTCTCTGGGTAGGTAGATGGTGCTCTCACTCTCCCTATCACTCACCCAGGAACGGTGTATCAAGCGGTAGTTCGAAAAGAGGTGGTGGCTGTATCGCACACAGCAGAGGAGGCGTGTGCATATCTTCACCCTCCTAGAGTCAGGGACAATGCAAAGTGATGGGGAGAGCCACTAATGAGTTGGGTTAATTGGCGACCTCCACATTGGGAAAGAGAGAAAATTGGCAAAAATTATTAAAAAAAGCTCACTCAGTACAAACCTGAGAAACTGAAGTGAAAGGGATATAAAATTGAGGATAAAAGTTTCCAAACACTTGTAAAAGGATCCAAAGCTATGTAAAAAGGATCTCAAGCTAAAGGTGCTAAATAGTGAGTCTAAAATGTTCTAAAATTGGGGTCAAAATTATCTAAACAGTTTAAAAGGTACTAACACAGAGGTCAAAATTGTAAAAGCAGGGGCTTGAAGGTTCTAAAATGGAGGTCAAAATGATCTAAACTGAGAATAAAAATGTGAAATTTGAAGTCAACATGACCAAAATAGAAGCTATAAGGTTCTAAAACTGATCAAAGTGATCTAAACTTAGGCTTAACATTCTAAAACAGTTGAAAAACGCTAAACCAAGTGTAGAAGGTTCTAAAATGCAAGAATATAATCAAAATTAGAACTTAAAAGTTCTAAAATATGTTGAAAATCATCCAAAAGGGGTCTAAAAGTTTCTCAAATTGAGGTCAGAATGATCTAAACATAGGCTGAATGGCTCAAGTCAATAGGATCAAAATTGAAGCTAAAAGGTTCTAAAAATCAACCTCAAATTGATTTGCTTAACTTGTTGATATTTTTTCAAGCTTATGATGGTCATATTGTAATACTGGGATATGTTGCTGTAGATGAGCATGAAGTGTCATAAAAATAATACGTAACAATATGTAATTAAGTATGTTAAGGTGCATTTGAGTGTTTAGGTTGTTAACGCATAATTGAGCTGTTCCTGTATTTTAGGGAAAGCCAGTTTGGGAAAGCTTGACTGTAATACTATGTGGTTGAAACCTAAACCTAAAAATATTCCTTTGGGCATTTTACTGATCCAGGGCATCCCATTTTATTGACAATATGGAGATTAATAAGATTAATAAGGTTGAAGACCTGTTTGAGCAATGGGGTACGTAATAGCTAAATTCAGTCATTAGGATGGGTATCTGGATACTTCATCCATCACTGGGCACAAGGTAGGGCATTACACTATCCCAACTAAGCCCAGGACAGGGCATCTGGATATTACTTCTGTCCATGTGTTGGGTAGATGTTTATGCATAATTTAATCCACTGAACTTTCCTTGAATACAGCCCAATCCTGAACTGAACTAAACTGAAGCCAAGGCAAAGAAGCTTGCAGTCCAGAACCCAACCTGTCTCCTTTTATAGTCTAAGGCTGGTGTTTGAAGAGAGAAAAATGTGTGAGATAGAGAAAGTTTTCCCTGGTGGCTTCACAGTAGGATCTGCTTGGAGACCTCCTCGGGCTAAGGCTCAATCAAGCCTTACACCAAACCTCAGGACACCTCAAAGTTTCCAATGTCTTCCTTTCCACAGGCGCAAATTAAAGTCAGAGCAGTGTTAAAGATCGTCCAGGGCTAGTAGGGATAGACACTTTAGAAGGCGGGGCCTGAACCTCGAGGGTCCGAAAACCAGACTGCTCTTCATCGTCTACTGCCCATGTGCAGATCATAAGCACTGAAAACTGCCGTTCTGCTCCCTAAAGACAGGCGGGGAGCTGCTGGGTGTTTGCTAAAGCATTTGTTATATGCCTTTGACAGCCTTTGTGTTTGTGTGTGTGTTAGTGTCCGATTCATTGCTCCTCTAACGTCCTGTCCTCCATTTCACACATAGTCTGAACTCATCCATAGCATCCTGCTGCTCTGTGAAGGTCACTGTCCTTTGACATCTGATCTCAGGAAGCACTCTCAGTACTCTGTCAGGCTGTCACTCTGTTGAACCAGTGCTGGGGGACAGCATTCTTCTTTGGGTCATTCAGGGAGACGTTAGGCACCCCTTCCTGAGACAAAAGTGCAGAAATGTTTTACATTTGCACCAGCACAGCAAAAAGCCCATTTCCCACTTCCCCTGAAGACCTGTCTCAGCTGAGGAAACTGAATAGCCAACACCGGCATTGTGATTTTATCAGCTGCTGCTAAGTTCTTTTCCTTTTGTTCATTCATTTTGGGCGCTTGAGCTGAGCAGGGAGTCAAGTGGTTGAAATGGAGCACTCGCTCAACAATTGTGGAGCAGGGAATAGACAAGAGTTGGGTTTCTGCAACTTTCCTCACTGATGGTCCACCAGGACCTTCTACCACAAATGAGATAACATGAGCTCTCTCTCTCTCTCTCTCTCTCTCTCACTTTTTCTCACATACAGTGAGGAAAATAAGTATTTGAACACCCTGCGAATTTGCAAGTTCTCCCACTTAGAAATCATGGAGGGGTCTGAAATTTTCACCTTAGGTTGATAGCTGCATAAAGACACCTGCCCACCCCACACAATCAGAAGACTCCCAACTACTAATCAAAGAGCTGTCCAAAGACACCAGAGACAAGATTGTAAACCTTCACAGGGCTGAAAAGGGCTACAGGGCAATTGCCAAGCAGCTTGATGAAAAAAGATCAACTGTTGGAGTAATTATTAGAAAATGGAAGAAGCTAAACATGACTGTCAATCTCCCTCTGACTGGGGCTCCATGCAAGAGCTCACCTCGTGATGCATCAATGATCCTAAGAAAGGTGAGGAATCAGCTCAGAACTACATGGGAGGAGCTGGTCAATGACCTGAAGAGAGCTGGCACCACTGTTTCCAAGGTTACTGTGGCTAATACACTAAGACGTCATGGTTTAAAGTCATGCATGGCAAGGAAGGTTCCCCTGCTTAAATCAGCACATGTCCAAGCCCGTCTTAAGTTTGCCCATGACCATTTGGATGATCCAGAGGAGTCATGGGAGAAAGTGCTGTGGTCAGATGAGACCAAATAGAACTTTTTGGTCTTAATTCCACTCGCCATATTTGGAGAACAAAGAATGATGAGTACCACCCCAGAAACACCATCCCTACTGTGAAGCATGGGGGTGGAAGCATCATGTTTTGGGGTGTTTTTCTGCACATGGGACAGGACAACTGCACTGTATTAAAGAGAGGATGACCGGGGCCATGTATTGCGAGATTTTGGAGAACAAGCTCCTTCCCTCAGTTAGAGCATTGAAGATGGGTCGTGGCTGCCACTTCTTCCAACATGACAATGACCCAAAGCACACAGCCAGGATAACCAAGGAGTGGCTCCGTAAGAAGCATATCAAGGTTCTGGAGTGGCCTAGCCAGTCTCCAGACCTAAACCCTATAGAAAATCTTTGGAGGGAGCTTAAACTCCGTGTTTCTCAGTGACAGCCCAGAAACCTGGCTGATCTGGAGAAGATCTGTGTGGAGGAATGGGCCACAATCCCTGCTGCAGTGTGTGCAAACCTGGTGAAAAACTACAGGAAACGTTTGACCTCTGTAAAGGCTACTGTACCAAATATTAACATTGATTTTCACAGGTGTTCAAATACTTATTTACAGCAGTAACACACAAATAAATTATTAAAAAATCATACATTGTGATTTCTGGATTTTTTCTTTTAGATTATGTCTCTCACAGTGAACATACACCTAAGATGAAAATTTCAGACCCTTCCATGATTTCTAAGTGGGAGAACTTGCAAATTTGCAGGGTGTTCAAATACTTATTTTCCTCACTATATATATATATATATATATACTGTTGCTTCAGTTCATTTATGACTGCAGTGCAACAAAAAATGGCCACCCCACTTATAAGCAATGATTCACTGTAGATGTGTTCAGACATTTAAACATTTGACTGATACTCATAGAAAGGTGAAAGTTTCTTTAAAAAAATCATTACTGATGATGAGACATGAATTCTTCACTCCAAGTCTGAGAGTAAACAGCAGAAACATCCTGTGTTCCAGTAATAAGAAAACACAAAAGCCCTGGTGAGCAAGCCATTGGCCATATTAGCAAAACTCCCTCAGAGCTGGAGGAAGAAACCTTGGGAGTAACCAGATTCACATGGGGGATCCATCCTCCTCTGGTCAACTACTTATAAGTTCTTAATAGACAGTCCGTTGTAGTAGAGTGTAAAACATAATCATGGACAAAGAAGACTTGACTGATGTCCAACATGACAATAGGGTACTGGGTGATACATGGTGGTGGCAGCATCTCAGAATCTGCTAAGTTTGTCAGATGTTCTAGAGCTGCTGTAGTGAAGGTGTTAAGAGAATGGACTTCTTGAACATTGAATGCCTCGCAATAGCATAACAATAGTGCCCCATGGGAATGAGTTTTACAGAGCAATGCACCACAGTGGATCAGTTAATGTCTATAATGAACACAGGAGGCATTGAGTGAACAGTGTTACGTCTGGGCCTGTGACCCACTATTAGGTAGGTGGTCATAATGTTATGTAAGTAGTTTGAGATAGTAAAGCTCAAATGCAATAAGATTTTTTTTTTAGTTGGACATTTATTTCTTACAGATTGTGCTGTAATTGGTGTGCTTGTTGTCATACTAACCCACTTGCCCTCCAGGCTCTTACTTTAATTTTATTGTTCAAAAAAAAGTATATCTTGTCTTGGGGGGACAAAATTGTTCCCCTGAGAATTCAAGCACAAAAACAAAACAAGTATTTGATATGATAGCAACAATATATTTATTTATTTATTTACTTTGGATATGCTCTTATGTAGTGGTGAAATCACATTGAACATTCCCCTCTTTTGGATGAAGGAAGCCACTCCCATGCTTTTGAGCGATTCTCTGGAGTGTGCACAGGCCTGGCTGCCACTTCTGAGCTCAGATCAGTCACAGTGCTGAAGTCACATTAAACGTGCTGACGGCTGCCCAGCTTTCCAACCATGTCACAGAATTATTTCTACTCCATCCAGAGCCAGTGTAAACACATGGTGGCATGTAGCCGTTGACAGCGAAGCAATAAAAGAAGGCCGTAGGAGGAACCGATTGAAAACTGTGACTGTGAATGAATGAGAAGGAAATTTGTATTCCGCCCTTTTTTTTTTTTTTATTTCCCTCTGGGTCCTGGTTGAATGAGGTAGCGAAGCAGACAGGTTCTATTAAACAACAAGCTGCTCTCTTATGCATGCATTTGTTGTGATTTCGGAATAACAGCCTTGATTGTTTGAAGCTTCCCAGGCTTCTCGTTAGTTCCAGCATGGAGCCTGTGTGAATATAGATGCTCGGGAGCAGGGCCTTGAGGGCCAATCCCTCAGCACCGACATTTGCATTGAAGGGAAAAAAAAGCCTCAAAGCCTTGCATTAAGCGCTCTCTTCCTGAAAATCACCCATTTAGTCAACATACAAACTCCTCAAAGCCAGATTAAATGCTGGGCTTTGTGAGAGCTAGAGAGGAAACGGCAGCAGTGTAGACTGACGCAGCATGCCTTACATTTGGTTTCAGAAGTATTTTCCATTTTAAGTGGGCTCTAGATCGCTTTTTGTATGGCCTCAGTGTGAAGGAAAGCTTTATGGACTATAGTCTGTGTATATAAACCATAGTCACTTAATACTAATCCGAACCCTAACCTTAACTTCAACCCATGACGTACCCTCACCCTAATCCTAACCCAAAAACCTAATCCTAAACCTCACCCTGACCCTAATCCTACCTTTACTCCTAACTTAAACACTAATCTTAGAACTCACCCTGACCCTAATCCTAATCTTAATCCTAACTCAAAACCTTATCCAAACCCTAACCCTGGCCATAATCCCAACAGTAATCTCAACCCAAAACCTAATCCTAACCCTCACGCTAGTTTAAACAATGTGTGTATAACAGTATGCTGAGGTGGTCAGTATTATACCTGTCACATGTTCAGGATCAGCTCAGGTGAATATCTTCCTAGGTGAGCGCCGTAATGGCTGCCCTCCTGGCAAATGCAAATGCAAATGTTGGGGCCTCTATTTCGTTGTACTTGTACTTGTACTTGCACAATGACAAATAAAATTATCTTATCTTATCTTATCTTATCTACAGATATCTCCAAATCAAGAGAAAAACAATCAATTCTACAGATTATCAGCAAACTTTATTCTGAAGCATCTGTGAGCATCTAGTGCTTCACTTCTTCAATGTTCTTGAGATGTTACTAATGATTTAATCTAAAAAGACCACTGCAAATTCCACCAAAACATACATTTTTTAACAAGTATTTAAAGCTTGTTCTCATAGAAACCACAGACTCTGTCTTTTGTATTTGGTTTAGACTCATTCTTGACTTTGTCTCAGCCCACTTAAGATTCTATTGGCTTGATTTAGACCAGTCACAGTTTTGGACACACCTTCAAATGAACACATTCAGCTACTTTAAGTTGCACTCAGACAGTTACTCCAACAAAAGCAAGCTAAACTTGTTTTAATACCCTTAATTTTGGAAGAAACAGTGAATAAGCAGGTATCCCAGTACATCTATCCCTATAATGTAGGTGTATGTATAATATGTAATAAACAAGACCAATAATTCCTCTTTCTGTTCACTGTTAATTGAGAAGATACAGAGTATTTGTGAGTTTTATGATATTTTTAAACACTATATGCTGTTCATATCTCTGTTTAAGAAGCTTTCAGAGAGCAGCTTTGAAACCGTATTGCTTAATGCCATTCATACTGTTCTGTATAAAGTGCACACTCCACCTCCACACACTCATTATAGTTCACTTCAGCAGGTGTGAGAGAGATTGAGCTGCTCCAGGATTTCAGTGGCAGCTGTCAGAGCCTGTCTTTTCTGTCTTTCCTGAAGACAAACTGCAATCTATAGGAGTGCTCAGGTTTCTTTATTAAGCCTGCTGGGTCCCCTATGG
Source organism: Crenuchus spilurus (assembly GCA_036984385.1). Lineage (NCBI taxonomy): Eukaryota > Metazoa > Chordata > Actinopteri > Characiformes > Crenuchidae > Crenuchus > Crenuchus spilurus. Next base: position 11,269 of record BRDA01063714.1, read on the forward strand.
CATATATGCTTTGAAATACCATCAAAAGTTTTGTTTAATTATTTCTCACTTGTAGCGGAGAATCACTGATTCTAGACCATCAATCAATATCACAGTGTGTTTGCTAGTAGAAATCTTATTTTTAGGATTTTAATCAATTAGATGTTGTGCCTACAGCTTTTCTTTGTTTTGTTTTCTTCATTTCCTGACAAAAGTAACCAGAAATAAACAAATTAAAAGTTTTGCAAGTGTTAAAAACATTTTACATGTACAATAATTTTACAATAGACTACTATAATAGTGCTGTTACAGAATAAAAGTGCAGAGAACATATGAACGGCATAGCAGGACGCTGATAAAACTATGCTTTTAAATGTAAACTTACATCAGTAATTAAGGCAGTTACGTTATAGTTACTGAGCTGACTGAAGTACAGAGTTGACAATAACATGGTACTACTACTACACTGTACTAGTGCATCTCCAAACATTTGAATATAGTGAAAATTTCATTTTTGTTCAGAATTTAATTCAAAAAGGTAAATATCAGACATTATATTAATTACATATAAATTGAAATATTTTAAGTCTTTTTTGTTTTAATGTTGATAGTGTTTGAATAGTAATTTACTCAAATTTAGAATTAAATGTACAGATTCTGGATTTCCAGTTTTCATGAGTTATAAATCAAAATGATCAACATTATAAAAAATAAAGCCTTGAAATATGTCACTTTATGTGTAACGACTATAAAATGTGATTTAAGCTTACTTTTTTAAATCAAATTATGGACAACAATGAACTTTTTCACAAGATGTTCACAATGTCTTTTAATGTGGCAATCAGTCTCTCCTGATATGATCATCAGCCAACCAGCCAGTCAGCCAGCCAGCCAGACAGACAGACAGACAGACAATAAGCCAGCCAGCCAGACAGACAGACATACCGACATACAAACAGACAGAGAGACAGACAGACAGACAGACAGGCTTAAAGACAAACAAGCAGACAAAGACATGCCAGTCAGTCAGACAGACAGACATACCGACATACAAACAGACAGACAGACAGACATACAGGCTTAAAGACAAACAAGCAGACACAGACATACAAACAGACAGACAGACAGACAATAAGCCAGCCAGACAGACAGACAGACAGACAGACAGACAGACAGACAGACATACAGGCTTAAAGACAAACAAGCAGACACAGACATACAAACAGACAGACAGACAGATAATAAGCCAGCCAGCCAGCCAGCCAGACAGACATACCGACATACAAACAGACAGACAGACAGACAGACATACAGGCTTAAAGACAAACAAGCAGACACAGACATACAAACAGACAGACAGACAGACAATAAGCCA
>BRDA01063714.1:12632-30415 GCA_036984385.1 Crenuchus spilurus
CCATACAGACAGACCGACCCAAATTATGGACAACAATGAACTTTTTCACAAGATGTTCACAATGTCTTTTAATGTGGCAATCAGTCTCTCCTGATATGATCATCAGCCAACCAGACAGACAGACAGACAGACAGACAGACAATAAGCCAGCCAGCCAGCCAGACAGACATACCGACATACAAACAGACAGAGAGACAGACAGACAGACAGGCTTAAAGACAAACAAGCAGACAAAGACATACAAACAGACAGACAGACAGACAATGAGCCAGTCAGTCAGACAGACAGACATACCGACATACAAACAGACAGACAGACATACAGGCTTAAAGACAAACAAGCAGACACAGACATACAAACAGACAGACAGACAGACATTAAGCCAGCCAGCCAGACAGACAGACAGACATACCGACAGACAGACAGACAGACAGACATACAGGCTTAAAGACAAACAAGCAGACACAGACATACAAACAGACAGACAGACAGACAATAAGCCAGCCAGCCAACCAGACAGACATACCGACATACAAACAGACAGACAGACAGACAGACATACAGGCTTAAAGACAAACAAGCAGACACAGACATACAAACAGACAGACAATAAGCCAGTCAGCCAGACAGACAGACATACCGACATACAAACAGACAGACAGACATACCGACAGACAGACAGACAGACAGACAGGCTTAAAGACAAACAGGCAGACAGACAGAACAGACAGACAGACAGACAGACAGACAGACAGGCTTAAAGACAAACAGGCAGACAGACAGAACAGACAGACAGACAGGCTTAAAGACAAACAGGCAGACAGACAGAACAGACAGACAGACAGAACAGACAGACAGACAGGCTTAAAGACAAACAGGCAGACAGACGGAACAGACAGACAGACAGACATACAGACAAACAGAAAGCCAGACTCTCTAACGTGTGTCCCAAATGTCAGAAGCACTGTGTAGAAAAATGCTGTATAAAATTAACTGTAAATAAGTTAAATGACTTTTTCCAGAACATGATAAGTGAAGTAATTTCATTACAATTTTAAGAAAGTAATTACTCATTTGTAATGGAGTACTGTTTTCAGTAACGATAAAAGAGTACTGTTCTAATCTCCAGTCTTGCCTTGTTTTAGCCAGTATGTAGGCCTGTCCAGACAACTTGAAGCCAAATGGAAAATGGAAACACACATTCACACACTCTCTCTTGCTTTCCCTCGCAAGAGAGAGTGGTAGCCCCATGGGCCAAAGAAAAGAAACAAGAGGAAGTTCCCCTTGGCTGAACGCAAGGGAGCAAATAGGTTGGGGATGATGGTGCACTTTGAGGGAATCTGGCTCTTGGCTTGCATGCTGTGTAATTATTTGCTTTAGATGATAATATGACAATCTCCCATTGGCACAGACTATAATTCAGAGTTGGATGTGTTATAACAGTTTCAGATCCTTTTATCATAGTGAGATTTATTTAATGTTGCGTGGATCATTTGCATCATTTAATCACTGTAAAAAATGAAACACTAGTATCTACGAACTGGAGGTCAACTCTGATTGGGGCTGATTGGTGAGAGAATGATTTTCACATTATTCAGACTTGATCTGTGAATGACTGAGAAAGGCTTTGGCTTGTTACATGTGACTGGTAACACTTTCCACATGAACTGAGTGACATCACCTTACAGAGAGAGCCAGAGACAGCAAATAAATTGAATGGAAAGGTTCACCCAGAAATCATAATCATTACACTTACCTATTGTCCATTTTAGCTCCACTGAGCATAGAGGAGCACTTTGTAGTTCTACAATTACAGACTGTAGTTCATCTGTTTCTCTGTAGACTTTTTACCCTGTTCTTCATAGCCAGGATCTCCACAGGGTGGTGGATCATTCTCATCACTGCAGTGACACTGATGTGGTGGTTGTGTAATGTGTGTTGAGTGTATTTACAGAGTTGATGGAGATTTAAAACACTATGTTAGCTCACTGTCACTCTATTAGACACACCTACCTGTTGGGTGGTTGTAAAATCAGAGACAGTAGCTCAGCACAGTTTGTGTTGGTCCTCTAGTCCTTCATTGGTTCAGGATGCTGTTGGCTGGATAGTTTTGTTTAGTGCACTATTTCACTCCAGCAGTAACACTGATGTACAAAAAAGTGTCTTGGTAAATAACATCATGGTAGAATCAGGTTTTCTTGGACATTACCATGATGGTAGTATCATGGTACTATGGTACACAATGGTAACGCAATGACCACTGATGGTCATGCATACATGGTAATGCAATGTTGCATACATGACCAAAACCTCTCTCAACCTACTGAAACTACAGGTTTTACTAAGGTCTCAAAGACCAGTCAATGTGGTTTTAGACACAGTATGACTTACAGTGAGCTATAAAGTCTTAAAGAGTGGGATATTTAGGTGAGTACTGACTTGTAGTGTTTGTTAGCAGCTTTAGCCTAAAGCCTAAATATCCAAAACTCTACATCTTGGCTGATGACTACATCTTAAAGTAAGTGGAAAATTGAGTAAATTAGATTTTGAGTGCAACATTTCTTTGACCTCAGAATAACCCGATGGTTTATGATCAGTTTTTGATTTGAGAGCTTGTCCTCGGCAGAAACCATCACTGAAGCACTGGCGTGCTTGATGGAGTGTGGCTCACTGTGTTTGAAGTCATAGGGGACTGAGAGTGGATATAGTGGAAAAAAAACATCATGAGAGCAAACATGAACTGTCACAGCAGGCCCAATAGGTTTGCACTAGAAGTGACAGATGCATCTGTCAGCACCAAGAGCTGGAATGATAGAAGCACAGCAGCGTTATTATGGATCTAGTTGAGTCTGTCTGAGCAGTAACAAATGTGCTAGAATGTGTTTCAGCTTTTAACACAGTAATACACAGTAATAATGAGGTTATTATTATGGGTTACTATCTACTTATCTGATGAATGTTCAGTGACTTTAGTCGCATTGCCTTTAACACGTTTATGGGCCTACAATATGAAAAAAATCTCTTTTTTGAAGTTAAAGACTTTTATGTAATATATGAAATGAGGCATCCAGATGTAAGAGAATTGGGAATCTCTTTGATTGCTGTCATGTTTAGGAAAAACCAACAGCTGATAGTAAAATGGAAAAAGAAAAAAACAAGCTAAAAGTTGCTGTGACCGGTATTTGAACTGGCACCATGGGAAAGAAATGCATGATGTGATGCCACACTACCCACCACTGAGGCTATAAGGTTTGTGATATCCCTACACAGTATAACTAAACTAGTTGGGGAAGGTTCACTGAGCCACAAACAGGCAAATTTTTCCAAAAACATGAAGTGCACTCGGGAATAACGAATTACAGAAAAGCCTGCTAGGAGGTACAGGTTTACAGGCAGAGCCTTCACATCCAAAACACATACACACAAGACAGGCCTCAGAGGTAATAAACAGAGTTAAGGTCAGAAAGTAATTTCTACAGATTGTTGAAAACAGGCAGGGCTAGAACATTCCCGCCAGTTACCGGTGGAGTCTGATCTGCACAGGCAAAGCCAATGACAATAATAAAAGTACATTTTCATATAATAAACAATTCTCAGTCTTAACAAGGTGAACACTGCTAACAAGATGTTGAAATTTTGCTTCTTCAGTTTACAACTGGAGCTAATAAACTGTTGCTAACACACATAAACACTCAATAATCACCTAATCAGTTTCACCTAAATATTTCATCAAAATGTCTCTCAACCTGTTCAAACCACATCCAAATGTCTATGACTATGGTGGTTTGAAGCAATGTTATGATTCTATTTTAAACCTATGTTCATGTACCTAAGTATGAATGAACTATTCCTTTAAAATTTTCATTGACATTTTCATAAACATTAAAACTTTGAGTTGTTTTAAAATGTACCACCACCATGTTGAGAAAACCTCCCAAATGATCTTTTTTCTGCTTGAAGCTTGATGACTTTTCAGAACTACTTCCTGCACATTTCTGCTACTTTATTAAGCTCTAAAATTATGTAATTATGTAAATATATTATATTACACATATGCAGTATATTTATCAATAATAATAATAATAATAATAATAATAATAATAATAATAAATGCCATGGCAGATGTTTTGTAATGAAAATGAGTGGTATCCACTGATTAAGTACAATCTTTCTGTACTGTTAAAGAGAGAAACACCAGATATTCACAAAGCTTGTACTGATTAACAAATTTAAAAAACTAAATAGGTTTACTGAAGCTGCTTTATTTTATGGGTTTAGTGAAGACAGGTCTTATTTTGACCCTTAGGACAATGGTGTATACACTACACAGTGGTTAAGCACTGACAAAGACAGGGTATCATTAAGAGTAGTGTAGTTGTATTCATCACACTGTATTTGGACATTTTCTCAGGCTGATGTCTCAGGTTGATTTTGATTGGATCTTCTCTCAGTCCACTGTCTCCTCACCTCTCATTGCCACAAAGACCTTTGCTCTTTAGAGCTCATCACTCTGTTATTCTGCACATCCACCCATTTCATATCCCCAGAATGGGTTTCCATCTTCTTTTATCATCAGCTGCTCCTGCCTGACACATCTTTGAGAAGGTGATGGCAAGGCTCTCTGACCTTCAAGAGCCAGAGATTATACACCCAGGTCTTCAAAAGGATTTTTGAGCTTGGGGTGCTCTCTGAATGGAATTGCTGCTTTTGAAAGGTTTTGAGTTTAGCAATTCCCTCTGACTGCTTCTTTAGCGGTAAGGCCACTGAAAGCTAAAGGTCTTGAAGACTAGAAGTGCAACACCACTGGATCGGATATTTCTTTTGACTCGGCGTGTATGTATGTGGCTCACGTCTGGATAGCAGACGGTGGGGTGATATATCTAAGAAGACAGACTTCGTCTGAGATTATAAAAGACCTCCTTATACATATTCTGGCATTACCGCCATATGACGACATATAAGTCCAGTGGAGTTAGCATGATGGAGGTTAAATGAGTCTAAACGAGCAGTCAAATGATGGTCAAGGCCAGTCACTGAATTCTGCTGATGATATCGTCTGTTAATACTTACTGAAACTGAGCTGGGAACATCTAGCAATACAACGATGAAGCACATATGCATGTTTGTAAATGACTATAAATAATGTCTCATTCATCATCAGTGTGGGAACCAGTTTTGTAGTTTCTCTCTTAGTCCATCTTGCCTCCTTTCACCCTGTTCTTAAATGTTCAGGACCTCAACGGAGGAGGGATTATTTGGATGGTGGATCATTCTCAGCACTACAGTGATACTGATGTGATGGTGGTGTGTTAATGTGTCTTGTGCTGGTATGAATGGGTCATGCACAGAAATTTTAAACACCATCCAACCAACAGCATCCTGTGACTGCCAATGAAGGACTAGAGCACCAACACAAACTGTTCAGCAGTCTCTGATTTTACATCTACAAGGTCTAATACACCACATCCACCTCAGTGTCACTGCAGTGCTCAGAATGATCCACCTCCTGAATAACACCTGCACTCTGGTGATCCTGTGGAGGTCATGATCATTGAAAAACAGAGTGAACAAAATCAACAGATGGACCTCAGTCTGTAGCTACAAAGTGCACCTATAGGGTTAACTGGAGCTAAAATGCACAATGAGTGTAGATACAAGGAGGTGATCCTAATGTTATGGCTGTTTGGTGTCTTTTTAAGCAATTAATGATAGAGGTCACTGCCTTTTAAATCCATCTAATGTTTTCATTCTTATTAATAACCGCACCACATGTAGCCTCTAATATCAATTAGATAGCTATTGTTTCCCAGATATCAATCACCTGCACCCTATAATTGTTGCAGTGTGTGCTTTGCCAGTGTCATTCGTCACTTGCACATTACCCGTGATGGAACTTTATTGATTTCTTTTCAACCTGGCTGGCCCTCAGGCATCAATCTCGAAGGAGACAGTCACCATGGTAATGGTAATGGGTGGCCTGTAATAGAGATTTCCAATGACCAGTCTGGGCCTCAATTAGCAACTGGAGGGAATTTGAGGCCAAGCAGACATTTATGATTATATAGAGGAATAGAGTGTGGGGGAGGGCTCTGGAGAACAAAAGCCTGACCTAATTTCTACTAAAGAAACAGAAGACTTCACTTTGTCCTCACAAAGACAGCCATGTCGTCTATGCCTGTTGCTACGCCAAGACCCTAAAAATCATTTCAGCTGGTGTAGCTGCTCCCCCTTTTTTTCTTTCCTTTTGTTCTCTTGTTTTTTGCCCTGCTGTTTTGGTCTGCTTTGACTGAACAGTGACAGGTCAGCCAGGACCAGTCCCTTGCTTAGCTCACTGCTGGAGCCCGGACGCTCTTGTAAATAAAATGATGACCCACAAGCTCTGCTTTGCTTCTCTGCTGTGTTCTTCTGCCCTCGCTGGCTTTGGTGTTGCGTAAATGAAAACGTTCATGGCCACATTTATAATGCTGCAGATCACACCACACTGCTGTGTTTGGTGTCTGGGATTTCATTATAAAATGTCTGGAAAGCAAAGTTAACAAGACTGTAAAATCTGAATGTAATCTTTGCTTGAAAACATTGAGCAAAGCAACCCGTTGACTCGTCCGTATAAAATGTTCATAATTCCAAGTTCAGTAAAGTAACAAAAAAGATTAGGTTCTGACCAGAATGAACTCATTTTTTACTTAATTCGTGTCTCTTTTTGTCAATGTTGCTCTAGATATATAAAAGCTACTGCACATTAAGATCTGGTTAACTATGGCTGATGTTGCACTGTTATTTTTACTTAGATTTTAGCCCTGATTCTCAGTCTGTGCTGGCAGGACCTCTACAAAAATGAAGTAGTGTCTATGGCCTCCCAGTCATATTTCAGACCAGTTGGAGTACATCAAACATTTTTGACCAACTCTGAGCATAATCCAGTAATGTATACTGGTCTGACAATGAGAACTGAGCACTGTTCAGATGGCCAGTGGGAGTTCATATGCTTGTATACCTTGTTCTTTAATGGTCAGAACCCCTACAGACCCACCACAGATCAGATATTATTTAGAAGGAGGATAATTCTCAGTACTAATGTGGTGATTAGAGTGTTAGAGTGTCAACTGTTGGTACAAGTGGATCAGGTACAGCAGAACTCCAGGAGATTTTAAACTATCCAGACAATGCAAATTAAAACATTAACTGTTCAGTAAGTATTACACTCTTAAAAGAAGTGGTTCTTCAAGGGTTCTTTTGTAAAGAAAATAGTTCTATAGAACCATGGCCACTCAAATAACCCAAAGGGTTCTTTGCATGATGAAAGGGTTCTTCAGATTCATGTGGAATGTGCTGTAGGTGGTTCTATATAGAGGACTTTTGAAAATGGTTCTATATAGCACCAAAAGGGTCCCTCTATTATTACAAGTGTCACAGTTCCACCATTCCCAACTTGTCTCCCTCGTTCCACCACTCATCAGAGCTCAGTTTTCCTTACTTTCACTCACTCATTCACACAGATGTTCACTCCTTCTGTTCACATCCCTATTGGTTCAGCTGCATTCATAGCTCTTCCTCACAACAATTCCCATCAGCCCTTACTCTTCATGTTTCACCCTGTGACCTATATCCCATGCCCGACTACAGCTCCCAGAATCCCTTCGACTCAACAATGCCCATCTCATAGTTCTCTTCACCTGAGACTTATCAGTTCCATAATCCATGTGTGTATTTAAGCTGTGCTCGGACTCATAGTCATGGCTCTATATTGTCGTGCTTAGCATTCATTTACGCAGCCTCGATTTACCATTGGTTCCTTTTGTTCTAGCATTTTAGCCTGCTTGTGTTTTAGCTTGAGTAGCATTCCTTTGTTCTAGCCAATGATCTATATTACTGGATAAGACACACGTGACTTTTGAACGCGCCGGCAAGGAGCCTCCATGTTGTGTGGAAGCAGGGCAAGATTGGAAGGAAGCCTGCGTTTACAAACAACGAAAGGGCTGCAATGTTTTGCCTTTAACTGTTTTACTTTATCGGAATTCTATCAGCAGAGACCAGGGGATCACATTCCACAAGTATCTATTCATTTTAAAATGATTTATTTGTAATAATCTGTGAATTACAGCCACAATCTCTGACCTACAAACTTGACGTAGTTCCGTAGACATTACACTAATAGTCAGGCTTGCATCAGACCAACACTCATGAAGTTAGTATCACAAACGTTAACTCTTACTGTAATCAAATGTAGATATGCATCAGAACTCGCTACTAGACTAGAGGCATTTTTATAGCGACAATGATGCAGTGTCAGTGTTGTCAACTTAGTGCCAGTGGCTAGCCCATCAAATTGTCTTATAAGTTATAGACAACACCTTTTAAATGACTAAAAAGTAAAATTAGTATTGCAGCATAAATAGAGCTTTACAATTTACTGTAACATTAAATTAACTCGGATGATAGCATTGAATATTTCTACATTGACTTTAATATGTATGAGGTCTCAGTGTTCTTTACTTTGGATTAAGACAGTCGACAGGTTGAAAAAAATTATAATTTGTGCAGAGCCATCGATCACTAGCTAGTAGCAGCAAGGCAAGAAAACATGGCTATATTTATGTCAATGGCCATACAATAGCATCATTACACAATTTAATTCTTTGTCTTCTTTGTAAATAACTTACATTTTGAAAATCGGATAATTATTAACGATTTTACAGCCATTAGAAGTCATGCAAGCAGTAAGGCCTAGAGAAAATGTCGGTTATGACGGATGTGAAAGCTGATAGTAGCCTAACATGTCATCAACCATTTTAATACTTTGATTAATGTTAAAGAGCTTTTTATCCTCTTTGTAAAGAACTTTAAATTTTGAAAATCGGACAATTATTAGCGAAGTTAGAGCTTTGAAAAGGCAGCAGTGTTGGTCATGTGCCATTGTTTACAACCTTCACTTCCACACAACATGGCGGCTCCATGACGTCACGCCGGCCTCAATGCTAGCGAATAGGCAGCGTCCTATCCAGTAATATAGATCATTGGTTATAGCCTTTAGCCTGAGTAGTATTCCTTTGTTCTAGCCTTTAGCTTGAGTAGCATTCCTTTGTTTTATCCTTTAGCCTGAGTAGCATTCCTTTGTTCTATCCTTTAGCCCGAGTAGCATTCCTTTGTTCTAGCCTTTAGATTGAGTAGTATTCCTTTGTTCTATCCTTTAGCCCGAGTAGCATTCCTTTGTTCTAGCCTTTAGATTGAGTAGCATTCCTTTGTTCTATCCTTTAGCCCGAGTAGCATTCCTTTGTTCTAGCCTTTAGATTGAGTAGCATTCCTTTGTTCTAGCCTTCAGCTTGAGTAGTATTCCTTTGTTCTATCCTTTAGCCTGAGTAGTATTCCTTTGTTCTAGCCTTTAGCTTGAGTGGCATATCTTGTGTTCTTGTTGACTTTATTGAACTTCTTTATTTTTACACCTACACACATCTACACATTTTGCCTCAGCTGCGTAACAACAAGCTTGATATTGTAACTACAGCAGAACCCAGAACACTTTCCTCATCAATCTGAAGAACCCTTTCACCATGAAAAGAACCCTTTATCCACGAGAAGGGTTCTTTGAGTGTTCATGGTTCTATATAGAACCATTTTCTTTACTAACCATCTTTTTTAAAAGTGTACCTGATAATGTGTTGAGTAAATATTCCATCACTCAGCGAAGCTACGGTTTAGAGCGAACCTACTAATCTTTCAGTGTTTTACAATGTATTGACCATTTAAGAATTTAAAGTTTGACACTTTACAAAGTAAAACCCATTATCCAACTACAGAGCAGTCTGAAATGGTGGCAGTTCATGTACCTCCCCTAAGGGCTAAATGGAATTGCAATCATGACAGTTTGAGTCATAGCCGCGTTATTCGACTTCCGAGCTTTCATTACAGTGGACTCCGCAGACCAAAGTGAGATGTTTCTTTTATTGTTTTGTGTGCCTTTTCCTCTCCAGAGATGATTTAATTAGCTCCTCTGTTCTTAGTCCATAGACTCCACCCTTTGGTCAGATGTTATAAGTGGATATTTTCTGTGCTCTTCCTTCATTTTTCAAAGGGCTTCTTTAGTATTCTTCTGCTTTGTGTGTGGGGGGGTTTCTGCTTATGCATAATACATAAATGCAAAATAAAGACCTCATAAAATATTGCAGTTGTCTATGTGAAGACAGTCGCCACTTTGTCATATTTAACCTGCAAATTTGAACTGTATTCCCCAGATCAAGCTGTTATGTGGTGCTAATGAGCTGCAAGACAGAAAGAAGATCAATGTTTATTGATTTAACTGCTTTAATCACAATGGTAATGAACACAAAGTCAGCGCTGCTCATTCTAAGCCATCATTAAGTGGAGGGATTCAAGGGTAGACTTTTGGAATAATGATGTTCTTCGAGATTAAAAAGACTAAGACCAAGAGTTTTCAATATAGAACACATTTACATTGTAGATGAGAGTGTTTAGCTTTGGCCAACTGGGATGTCAGAGAAAAAGAACCAACTGCATTGATACAAAGTTGTGATGAGGTTCTGTTCCTTCTGGGTATATTTGGGTAAGTCTTATGACCCAGCCTTTTGGGTTATTTACTTAACCCAGCAGTGCTGGATTAGTTTAAAGCTGTATGTGTTAAGTTGGACAGAGACCCAATGCTCAGATCCCTGGTCAAAGAGTAGAGGTGTTACCCTGATGTTCTGACTAAATGTTCCACCCCTAATCATCCCATCTTAAAAGACTGGCTTAAACCCTATTCAGATTGAATTAAATGTACATGGGGTCCTGTGGTAGTTTCTTCTTTTACAGGAGCTCCTCTCTGATTTTATGTACATCTAGATCCACCATGTCTGTGTTTTTCTCCTCCTCCTCTGAGAAAATTACATACTGATTTCCTTACTAATATTTAGTTTATAGCTAACTCAGAACTCGTCTGAACATTTTAGTCCTCTCTGAAACAAATCTCTTTGATTTTGAAGTGTCACTTAATAATCTACAAGGCCAGCTGTGACCTGGTGGTTAGGGATCCGGTCTTGTGAGCAGATTTTTGATCCTCTGGCAGATCATGACTGAAGTGCTCTTGAGCAAGGCATCCAACCTCCAACTGCTCCCCGAGCGCCATAGATAGGGGTTTCCCCCCACTTGGGGTGGTGCTCACGGCCCAACAGTATGTTCAGTAGTAGTGTGTGTATATGTGCGTTTCACTGCATGGATGGGTTAAATTTGAAGGTCAAATTCCTCTGTGTGCAAGCACATTTTTCAGTGAGTATGCACTTTCATTTTCACTTTCTTGCTACAGATGGAAGGTTTTTCATTATGTACACTGTCCAGTAAAACATTATGTGGAACAAAAATAAGCAAAAAACCCTAAGAAATGTGAAATACTGGCTTAGTACACTGGTTCATTATTCATTAAAGAATAATACAGGCTTATTAAAGGAGTGATTATAATCACAGCTACAGGTACAAATGAACTGTGATCTCACTGTTACACAGACATCCAGATTCAACACCGAGGAGTCTGGTTCAGAAACATACAATAAAATGAGCAAAAACACTATTAAGACTACATTTTAGGCATTTCTGGAGACATGAATTGCATTTCAATAATATCAGATGTTCCTAAAAGCACTGACCAACTCTGCTAGGGGATATATATATATATATATAAAGCCCTTTAAGCAACAAATTCAAGGATGCTGATTGGCTAAATTTATGTGGCTATGCGCCTATCTTGTGTCAGCAATAGTCATCAATTGGCTGCTGCTTCTCTGACTGGACGACATTTCCAACCCTGCAATCTTTCTCTGGGCTGACGTTGTATCTTCAACAGTTTGATGAACTCATTGGCTTTGACTGTCTTCACTTCAGTAACCCCAGGTAGTCAGGATGCTTCATGGAGAAATAGCAGGAGTCAGATGACTGTGGGAAGACTTCCGCCTCTCTCTTTGCCCAGTTGACTCCTGCGAGATTAGATCACAAGCCATTTTTGGGGGTTTGAAGTTCTGGCTACTGCCGAACGAGGCGAGACCAATTACATCTGCTGTCTGTTTCCATGAACGTTAATTGAACATCTTCCTGTTTTTCTCTTCACAAGAAGATCATCATGTCATGCTGCCTTTTTTAATTTCAAGGCCAACTCCTGTGCCTTCTTTGAATCAATTGGATTTCCATCATCATTAACACGGAGGGCAGCGGAGCAATTTGTCTAGTGTCTAAAATTTTACGCAAAGTCTAGTTTTCCATCTGAATATTGAAAGCCTGTTCCTTACTGATTGATCGGTCTAAGGGGTTACATTGATCTCTCCATCGTAATTGGCTCTCTTACATCACAACCTGCTGGGTTTATGTCTTTATATTTGAGTGCTGTCTTCAAAGATCACTCTTGCTGTATGAGCAGCAGGAGGTGGGAGAGTCTAAGCTGAAGTGAACTGAAATCATTTCTCACATCAGGAACTGGGACAGAAGAGGACTTCTTCTCTTCTTAAGTGCAAAAATAGCTGCTCTGCTGACAAACCTGTTATCTTGCTTAACGTGTTTCGTGTCGAAGAGTTGGAAACTCGAAATCTTTCAACTTCAATGTAATCTCTGCTGTCTAATGTCATTTTCAGCACATTTGGCTCACTTTGCATGCATATCACATATGCAGTGTCTTTATGAAAGCCTAATGTGATACAGGCTCAGCCTATTGTGTTATGTTTTACATAATCAGCTCTATTTTTAGTGGCCACTTTGTCTTGAATGGCATATTTAATGGAAATGCATTTAGCTGACCCTCTACCTTCCAAACCTGCGATTTTAAGGATTGATTGTTATTATTTCATGCTGTTCAAATGATATCTCCATGAGAACTAAATAGACTCACAATAAGTGATGTTTTTGTGGGTAATTTGAGTGCTGTAATGGTGTTTGTAGCTTTATTATGGCAATTCAAATGTGGCCAGATCATCCAATCCTAATTAAGTAAACAGCAAATGCAAAATTTATGGTATAAAGGAATTTATTTATACAATATTTGGGCCCTCCGACACCATGCAAACTTAGATAATAGTACTATATTTTTCCAACAGTGGTATGAAGGTTTGGGTACCCTTTAGAATTTTCCAAATAAATATGACATAAAACATCATTAGTTTCCATATAAATCCACATGAACTCAGTCAAAAAACAAGACAAAAATATAATATCTGCTCAGTTAGTTATTGAGGAAAAAGTTTCATGTATGCCGGTAGTAGATGTATATGAACTCTAAGTTTAGCACTTACATTCGAGGTCAGGTGGTTTCAATCAGTGGATGACAATCAGATGTGAGTGGGCTCTCTATTCTATTTAAAGAACATGGATCGATCAATGTCTGATCATCACAGCAAATGTGTGGAAGTGCTTCTTGTCACAAGCAAATATTTCTGAGGACAAAAGAAAAAAAGAGTTACTGATGCTCATATGGCTAGAAAAGGTTATAATACCATCACAAATACCAGCAAAGTCTAAAGGAAAATGTCAGGACATTTGTCCATAAGCTAAATCTTATAAGAATGTGGTCATGCAGTAAGACAACTATTATAAGTTTGCAATTAATTCTACCACAGATTGATCAAACCATAGAGCAAGAGATAGAGGTAGAGCAAACCAAATACCACAGCTGTATAACAGACAGAGATCAAAACCAAAAAGCATAAGATCTGGACATAAGTGTTGTGAGGGCAAAAACAGAGATGTAAACCAAAATACAAGCAAAGATCCAAAAACCAGAGAAAGCAGAGAGACCAGGCTACCAATTCAAGATGACTAGACAACACAAGATAGCTACACTACACAGAGATTAAAGATAATGCATAGGTTTGCAACATGGTAAGTTGACAATACTTCGCAGTGAGGCAAGCAAACAAACAGGTTTATATAGTCCTGCTGATTTGGGTTATTGTTGCTGATTGGTGGTTGGACGTTGTGGAATGGTGATGTCAGTAGCAGGTGCATCCTGGGAGTTGTAGTGTGGAGCGGTAGTGGAAAGGCATGGAGAAACTGAGGGCATGACACCTAGACAAGGGTTCACAAATTTTCAAGCAACATTCTACACTTCTGTTCTGCCCCTGTCTGCCCTCTTACCGACCCTGGGAGGCATTGTTTTTCACCTCCTTCAGCATTACTCAAGAGCATTTTCATATTCATTAGTTTATTGCCTTCTCGAGGTCTGGGTATTGCTAACAAGGCATATCTACAGAGAAACACATGGACATGGCAGATGATTCACATCCAGTCAGTTGTGTGTCTCTGGATTTAATGAAGGCATTGTTTCTCTGGAGAGACAGACAGAATGGGAGAATCCATTCTTTTACTGCTCCAGATGGTCTCGGTGGCCAGTTCTGAATGTGTAATCATTGCCAGCTGATTATGTTTTAATGGATTATGAATAAAATCCTTGGAGCCTAAGGTCACACCACAAACCTCAGATACTCCACAAAATCCCCAGATGCTCTGGTACCTGAAATGAATAGAAGGCAGCAGTATGCCTGCATGAGTTTATTTGAGCTATTCCAACAGTCAGCATCTTTATAGACTGGAGTTGAACAAAAATCCATATGCTCAAGAACCAATAAGCAGGCAGAGGGTGAAAAACAGTGAGTCCTACTCTAACACAAATAAGCAAGCACAGAGGGAATGCACCAGGCAAAACACAGCTTGGGTCTGCAGGATATACATGCAAAACTTTGCAAAGACATTTGATCAGATGTGAATGATGTTTGAGTCCTAATAAATCCATACAGGTGATAATAGGATGCTAGAGTAAAAATTGGCCAATCTGGTGGAGTGTCCAAGTAAACCTAAATCTCCTACAGCAGTAAATGTTTAAATGAGTCAGTTATTAAATGCTTGGATTATTTAGTACCATAGTAAAGCTTTAGATCCCTTAATATCTCACAAAAGCCATTGATCCCCTACTGCCCCACTAAACTACTGGGTTTAAATGAGGCCCAAAACTCATAAATTAGTATCAGGCTAAAACCTTGGGTCCCCTTATTTCTTGCTAAGTCCCTGGATGCTGGGGTACCACCCTGAATTTTTGGGTTTAAATTAGTCCCTAAATTAGTACCATACTAAAACTTTGGATCATTAAATATCTAATTAATCCTAATCATCCCTTAGTATAATACTAAACTGCTGGGTTTAAATGAGTCCCTAAATCTCTGGATTCTTTAGTACCATAATAAAGCTTTGGATCCCTTAATATCTTACTAAACCCCTTGATACCCTATTGAAATACTGGGGTTAAATGAGTCCCTTACTATATCACTAGATTCCTTAGTACTAAAGCATTTGATCCCTTAATATCTCAATAAATCTGTGGATCCCCTTGTATTGCACTAAACATTCACTAAATCCCTGGATTTTTAGTACAATACAATTTTAAATCCCTTAAAATCTCTTTAAACACCCGCATTTCTTAGTACAATACTAAACCAATCCAGATTCCTTAATACCATAGTAAAGTTTTAAATCCATTAATATCTCAATAAATCTCTGGGTCCCTTAGTACTCCACTTAACTACTGGGTTGAAAGGAATTCCAGGATTCCGTAATACCGTACTAAAGCTTTAGGTTTCTTATTATCTGATTAGGATCCCCTAGTACCACACTGAAGTTTTTGGGTTTAAATGAGCCCTTCGCTAAATCACTGGATTACTTAGAATACTACTAAACCAAGGAATTCTTAGTACCCTACTAAAACCTTGGGATCTCACTTAAAGATCTGAAATGCCTAGTACCTAATAATAAATTTGTGGTTTAAATGAACCTGTTTCTGAAGTAATTCATTCTTTAATACCCTATTAAACCTTTGGAGCTCTTACTATCTTACTAAACTTTTGGATTAGTACTAGACTAATTCCATTATACTGAGCAATTATTTTAGTAAACCTGTGGATCCCTTAGTACCATACTAAACCAGTAGATATCGCAGTACTCTACGAAACTTAAAGACACTCAATGAATATATTCTGGTACATGAGTGCCAGACTGAATTATGTTACATATTAAACTCAATGACCACCAATATCTCATTAATACACTTTTGCCACTAATTAGCTGCCATAAGGCAGCACATATCTGCTGAGAGCTGACATGCTAACTACTACCTACTGGAACTGACAGAAGAGTGCACAATTAAAATAGACACAAGTGTACCATAGACACAGAGTGATTGCAAATGGTTTGTAGGGCAATAACAAGAGTCTGTAGGGATATATGACGGGCAAATGCGTTTGTTATTTTCTATACAAACATAAATGAGACTGCGATGTGCATAGACAGGCATACATGCTCAGATATAAGCTTGTCTTGTAATACGCATGTTGGCTAATTGGTTTTCTGGTTACTGTGAAGTGATGTTTGTTGATCTAGTCAGTGATGTGCTGTAGATAGGGAACCAAAGAATCAGAATCAGGCTTTTTTGGCACAAGGGCCTGGTGTTTTGGTCTCTCAGAATATGGTGAAAAAGTTTGTGTTCATGGTCTGATTGTAAAAATCCATTACATATAAAGTGTCATATTTTGAGACTTTTTAGTTTCATTGTTGATCCTGGTCCTTCCAACTTCCAACTAGGATTCCTGGAACAAGTTGGTTTCAAATATTTTACATTCATTACACATAATATATTACGTACTTATGTATTAATATATTCTCTCAACCCACTCAAATCACACCCAGGTCTTAATTACAGTCTCAGACGCTAATATATACATATAAACGGTCATATTTTATATTCAGTACATGCAGTTCATTACATATTTGATAGAGCACTTGATAACGTGTAACATTTTCCTACAGTCTCCCTGGAAGTGAGAAATAGTTAGACCCCTACCCCTTCACCAGGCGTAGGGCAGGGCATTACCCTATCCTAACTAAGCCCAGTATGCCAATCAATCGCTGGGCACAAACACAAGGACACTTTAGTGTACCCAGTTCACCTGATCCCCATGTTTCTAGACTCCAGAGGAAACCCATGCAGACACTGGGAAACTCAACCCAAATGGGGACTTAAATCCAAGACCTCAGCACATGCTTTATTTTGTTAAAAACAAATCATAATTTTAATTGTTATCAAATTTGAATGGTAAGGAATTGTTACATTTCTTTCTCAGAAAAGAGGGATTGTTCCTATCGTTCCTACACTGGGTATGTTTTTGTTCTTTTGTAACATGCATGTTTGTGTGTGTGTTTGTTTCAGAGGTCTGTTTGCCAGTCGGTACACAGAGACACATTACCTGGAGAGTGGAAGAGCAGTCAGCAGCAGCAGCTCCACAGTAAGATCTCTCTTCACTGCCCTGCTGGGATTCCTGCACTCTTTCCCAGTCTGAAATCTTAACCAGACGCTTCTCAGACGTCTGCTCTCACTGTGTCATGATTCTGAGATAAAAGGTGGTGAGAAAGTGTGATAATTACCTGCAGTAGAGTTTACAACTCCCCCAGCTAATATAAACACATAATCCCTCACTCCTCTCCCTCTTTCTCTCTCTCGCTATCTCTCTCTACCTCTCCCTTTTTTCAATCTCTCCCTCTCTCTCTCTCCCTCTTTCTCTCTCTCGCTATCTCTCTCTACCTCTCCCTTTTTTCAATCTCTCCCTCTCTCTCTCTCCCTCTTTTTCTCTCTCTATATATCTCTCTACCTCTCCGTTTTTTCAATCTCTCCCTCTCTCTCTCTCTCTCTCTCTCACTCTCTCTCTCTCTATCTATCTCTATCTCTCTTGTTCACTATTTCTTTCTTGCTTACTGTTTGGGCTCTCACTTTC